>JAODLI010073816.1:0-13900 GCA_027575585.1 Percopsis omiscomaycus
AGGATTGGCTAATGTCATTTACTTTCTTTGAAAAGAAGGTTATAAAATTATCAGCTGACAGGGAGGAGGGCGGAGGAGGGGTAGGCGGTGTGAGTAGGGAGGAAAATACAGAAAACAGTTTCCTAGGGTTGGAAGCATTGGTGTGGATTTGTTATTACAAGTCTTATTACAACTTCCGTACCCAATAACAGTGCTTCTCAAACTGCTTGTGGGGGTTGTGAGATTAAAATGTTCAAAAATAAAAAATCGGAATTATAGAGAGATCACAATATGACTTAATTATGTCTCATTAGAGGCCTCACTATTTCCAAGCTCTTTTACATCTTGTCTGCCTCACGTATAGGACAGCTGCCTTCTTCTCTCCACAGCTAAACCACACTGTCACCTGTGTTGCCAAGCATAGCCAAGCATAACCAAGCAGGAAGCAGCTCAGCACTGATAAAAAGCTTCCACAAAAGACAGTGTTTCTGCACTGGGGGTTTATTCATCCCATATCATGCATTAATCAATAGAACATGACCACAAGACAGCTCAGATAGAGATTCTCCTCTTTCGGTGAAGACTCTGTAAAACCTTCTTATACCTGTTTTCTGTCAGCAGCAGGACATGAAACAATGTAATGCACAGCATTCACACATGTATATGCCGTTGGTAAACCCATCATGTGATGTGTGCCACCCCAATCATTTGTATGCCAAAATGGGAATCTGCAGCTATGGGTCAAGACCCCCGATGGGGTCATAAAAGCAAGATGCCTTGAGCAAGATGCCTAACCCCTATCTGCTCCATGAAATAGCAACATGTAATTGTAAGTCTCTTTGGTTAAAAGCATCTGCTAAATGACCTAATTGTTATTGTCATGTGTCAAAACGTTAGAGAACCACTGTTCTACAGTACCTCCTGAAACTTAAGTAGGATTAATATAAAGACTGTTTCATTATGCAGAGGAAGAAACACTCTGTTGTCCTGTTGGGAATGGATGGGAGGTCCCAGTCCCCTCCGAACCCCACCATCCTTAATCTGTTATCTCTCATTCCAAATGGGTGCCAAATCTGTCACTATAATTAACAGCTTGAGAGACAATGGTCAATACGGCTAAGAACAATTAACCTCTTCTATTCACAGTCACTCTCTGAGTAGGCGAAATTTAAACTGATTGTGATTACATTTTGTTGGTTAATTGTGGCCTGCAGCTGGTTGGAAAAGGACTTTCTATCTGTGTCTATCTGTGTCTATCTGTGTCTATCTGTGTCTAGGTGCAGGGTTTCAGGAAGGAGCGTCACCAAGGTGTTTTATTGGCAGCAGGGGAGTGTGGTTTCATGGGTAGATGCTTTCATTCAAAGTGATGCACTTAATCCTGAAGGAAAACCTCCCGCTTCTCTGTGAAGTAACAATTCGCTATCTAGCTCAGACTTCGCTCAACATCTTGCAAACAAGTAAGTTTGTGCTTATAGTGTGAAATCACTGTAATCGATTTTGGCTCCAAAGGGTTGGTTATTTAGAATATTTACTAGCAAAATGCAATCTCACCGTACACATTATATAATATATTGTGTGTGACGAGTGGCAGTCACTTTCGTCTCCCAAGCATCTCCTCGTAGAATTATGCCACAATTTGGAGCCTCAGTTGAGAAAAGAAACCCGACGCTCCATACGTGCCAGTGCAGGTGCTCTCCACTTTGGGGGTTTTGGCCACCGGGACCTTTCAGCATGAGATCAGGGATACATCCGGTATCTCACAGCAAACGATCAGTAGAACTATGCCAGCAGTGTATCAAGTCCCTTTCTCGTCAACATCGTTAGCAGGGTAAACTCATCATATTGGCCTATTGTTCTGCACAATATTGCGCAGGACAATAGGGTGCCATTTGATTTGCCAATGCATCCAGATGAGCATATGCCCAGAGAGCTGTGGCCAGCACAGCCCCAAATGGGAATTACAAAGGAGACAGGACCTCATTGGTCGCTTTATTGGGGAACATAAATTATATTTCCCAATAGAGATATCCAATCAACTTAGATGAATGAGACACCATTTTAGTATTTTTAATGAAAAGAAATTCTACCTAAAACAGGTTGACTTACAAAAAACAACAAGGTACACAATATTTGTTAATGAAATTATTTTATAATTAAAATACATTTTAATTATTTATTTCACCCAGACACTTACAGTAGATGTGAGATGCTAAGATCGCTATATAGAGTACACGAGGGTCCAGGAATACTGATATAAAATACTGATATAACCTGCAAAGTCACATTCAAGACAAAAGGAGACGAGAATGAAAATGCTGAATATTTAATCAGATATTCTATTAGATATGGCAGGAAAAATAAATATTTTTGCTATTTTGTAGAGGATTTCCACCTTGTCTTAATCTCCTTTAATGTATGCAGTCATGGGGCGAAATAAAACATGATGTATGCAGTCATGGGGCGAAATAAAACATGACAGCTGTCCGACAACTTAACATGGGCTCTTCCTGTAAAAGGTTATGGCCAGTCAGAATTGGATGGGCCTGCTTTCCAACCTGTCTAAACTGACACCCATTGACACCAGGGGGCGGTCCTTAGTGACTGCAGCGTAGTGAGAGATGACATGACAAACACATACAGCTTCCTGCTACACTCCCCTGGTGCCAGTGGTGACCCACTTTTCCCCTTAATTGCAATTCCTCTCTTTATTGCTCCATTTTGCTGCATACAAAGAAAATGCCTTTGAGGAGAATTCCATGTGCAACTAGACTGTCCAGGACCAGAAGCAACGTTGGATGAAGGAGTCATTATTCTAGAAGGAGGGAGGTTGTCATTACAGTACTATTTAGTGGCATGTACAGCACTGCCGCACTCACATTTTAAATAAGCAACACTGTTTTCTGTAACACGCCTGAGGAAAAATTTAAGGGCAAATTTGTCCTGTTCAGTTTCCCTCCCCGGTAGCGATAATGAAATGCAAAGAAACATTGTCAAGGTTGTTCAGCTGGAGCCAAACCAGTTCATTATAATTTTTAAATAAATAGTTTGCTCTAACTTTCTCATGGCCCTGTTACTGAATTTTCCCCTACTGTGGGAGCGTTGTTGCTATTGTAATATTGGAGAATGCAGTTGACTGGTACTGGTACAGTGGTTCTTAACGTGGGTATTAGGACCCTGTGAAGGGTTACAAGGGTGGGGGTCACAAGATAATTTCAATATCTACCCTCTCGTCTATTTCCATCCTTTTGGCCAATGTGCAAGTGCAGTCTTTTTGGGAGTCTTTGGTCAAAAGACAGGGACACCCACTGTTACCAGTAAGGATGGGAGTGGGTGGCATTTTAAAAACACCTCATCATGTTATTCATACATCTCCAGCTACTTCATGCATCCTCCCAGGCCTAACGGAGTAACTAGTTCTGGCAACCGGGGACATTTTGATTGGCTGGCTGGGGAGAACAACTCACTTACTTCCTGTTTTCCTGGTGGGCCCCTGTGGCAGAGGTTTCACTCCGCTGATGAATAATGCATCTGCCCCATTTCATTTGGAGAGCAGCAGTAACAAGGTGTCACCACAGCGTTTCCCCTACATTGGCGCACCCAGTGCCATAAGCAATGTGTGGCTGGTAAAATGCCAAATACTTTTGCAGATTTCAGTAGATCTTCATATTTTTTTTTACCATTTAAAGACAGTAGATTAAGGGACAGAGATATCGTATTATGACTGGAAAGCTGCAATGTGCTGGCAAAAAAAAATCCCCCATCAACATGCTGTGACGCCTCCGACTCCCCCTGTTGGTTTGTTTTGTAAGCTTTCCCCTGTGTTATCTGTGTATAGTGTTTTGTCTGTATGGCAGGTGGAACCGGTACGCAATCAGCGCTTGCTTGATGGACACATCTGAACCCGGAGTGCCCTCACCATATAAACACAGATACCAGGCACTTCACCTGTTATCTTTATCCCACTTAAACCTTAAGCAGCCCTTGCGTTGTGCATTTGATTGCCTGCTAAGTTTTGTTATTGCTTAAAAATTGTGAAAACTGAATTATCGCTCAGTAAAACTGCTAGTAAATGTATCATTTGGCTCTCACTGTCCCCTTTATGGTTGCAACAGTACGAGCCGGGTTGTACCAGTAGCCTTGCGCAAGGTACTGAACTGAGAATCAGAGTAAAAAAGAGTAAAAAAATCTGTCCACCTGCCTTAACATTCAAAAGATTACTTTATTAATCTGATGTTCCGGCACTAGTGCCACTCTTTTAATATTATTGAAGCTGCAAAAACTTTTGAATAAGAGATCTGAGAGATTCACAGCATTGTCAAATATAGGTTTGAAATGAGCCTTTCGGATATATCTGCGACAACGTAATGTCACACTTTAACACTAAACCCCGCCCACACAGGTTAATGACAGCTCAGCCCCGGCATAGACTACAACACGACAGCCAGTCTACAGCCACCACAAAACAAGGGCCAGGAAATACAAATTAGCAAACACACGTTACAAGTCAAAAAACGAAACCTCTACTTGTGTCCACAGCTGCTTATGAAGTTGTTGTGAAGTTCACTTTGTCCCAATACGCGTCTTTGCCCTTTATTGACTATAAACAATAACTCACAGTAATCCTGCAGAGAAGGCTTGCCTCAGCAACATAAATTAAGGATTCATTAATTAACTTGTATTTTCAAATAATTGGGTTGTTTGAGGTGGCACATTAACAAGCTAAACCTGTCTAATAAAGAGTGGTTGAAACGCAAAGATGAATTATTATTCTCACGGGTGGAATAACTGAAATAAATGGCTTGAAATTAGAAATTTAACACGATTTGAGAAGCAAAGAGAGAATGTTGTTCTCCCATTGCTTGATAGATGGATCAGCCTTGGAGGAGTGTGTGTGTCTATGCGGGAATTAAAAAAGAAAAAGAAAAAAAAAATGAAATGGCCATGTTATTTGTGTTCCAAGCATCATGGCAAACAACCAACACCAGAAAATTTGCATTATTACATCCAAGCCATTAAATCAAACAGGTCAACACCCACACACTCATACCAAATAAACACTCTCCCTCCTACGCGCCAGCTGAAGATGGCTACAACATACAGATGACACAGATTCAACATGACACCAAATATAAGTCCCGTTCCTCTGTTGTCCCCGCCTTAAACAAAGAGAGCATTCGCCGTCCTATACTCCAGGGGCTTCAGCTAGCATTGTCTCAGAGAGAACTGCTTAAAATTCAAGGCCGGAGTGCATGAAAGGGAATATAAATGACGCCTATGTATATGAATAAGAGTCCCGGTGTTCAGGTATTTCACACCACTCGCCCTGACGGAACCAATAGTGAATAAGTCGTCAACCAGCATTGAAATTCATATTGTATTCCTGGCTGGAGCTGAGCCTATTTTCTTTACTGTGCTCCAGTCAGAAAAACACCTAATGAGCCAGCACACAGATATGAGAAGGAGAATCCTTAAAGTTAGGGAGAGGGAGAGGGGGGGGGGGGGGAGAAAGAGAGATTGTGACAATGTCAGGTTTAGTTTTGTCGATTCTCTCTCTGGAAAACAAAGAACCTTGACCAAACAGTAAGCGTTTGATCCTTTGATCCACTTGTTACTGGTTTATAGGTGCCATTGAGCAAGGCACTTCCGTTCCGATCTCACCAGTGTCACTGTGGATGAGCTAGAAAGCTCTCAGGTGTCAATGTGAATCGTAATACTGCTTAAACAACATGACAGACCCAAAGGAACAGCTTAACTTTTGAATCCCACTTGATCTGTGACATAAGTGAGGAGATACTGTCTACATTGTGTTTCAAGTTTAGTAAAAAAGCTTTAAAAGTAAAGTCAGGCTACTTATGAGAAGATTTCAGATATCATGTGTACAAGGATAGGTTTGCATCAATACAAGTATTGAATAGCCTACTATTCCATTAACTAACTGCTTTTACTACTCCTTGAAAAAAAAAATACAGGCTACAGTTGTGGTGGAACAATTTACATAATTCAAGTTGAACAACCTCCCCAGCTTAGAGACAACCCATAACCCTACCCCAAAGTAGCTACACACATTTCATAGTGAAGGGAATTCCATTTCTGCCTTTGTAGCCATTTGTGATATTTTAGCCATATAGATATTCATCATCCTCTGCTGTTTTAGCACATTTATTTTAGCTGTTGTGGGTTGTAATTTGCCTGTCTGGGTTGACCAACTGATTTATAATGTATAGTAGCCTACATATGGTACTTTCTTAGTCATAAAAACCAACGCAAACGTGCAAAAAACACAGTACAACCTCCACTTGCTAATAGCGCAGACGTTCCTTAAACAGCTGTTTACAAGCAGAGATCAAATTCCTGTCTTTAGTTAACTTAAATTACACACTGTGTTGACATACGTGAAAACAATCTCCGCAAATTGTTTGTTTGTTTGATGTGTGACAGCTCGTTTACAAACACAACTCGTTACTTCGTAGTTTGGGAGAATTTCTGCACTGGGGTTGTATGCATACTTGGCTACACACTGCCCCCTTGTGGAGTACAATAGTCTAATCTGACACTGACCATGTTTGCTGACGCTTCATCTAGTGATATAAATAAACCAAACCCATCTACAAGTCATGGAGTCATCGTCCTCTACTTAAATAAGGACACTAACACCTGTGTAATAACAAGAGTACATAATGAAAATAAATCATGCTTTCGGTTGTTATGCTAGGAAGATTTGCAACTTCTTTAATATTGTACAAATTTAGTATTTATACTTTATTTAATATACAAATGTAATTACTGCAGATTTTTCAAACTGCTGAAATTCTAAACCTGTTAGGACTTGGAGCTGCTCTGCAACGTCATTCCATTTCAAGCACAAACATTAGCATACAACAGCGCCATCCCTAGGCCATCCCTTAGGAATATTACTATCCAGGGCACTATTATTCACTCTCATTTTTTAATGTTCATTTGAAATGGTTTTTATTTTATTTTATTATTTTTATTTCACAGACACTCCTTACCTTGGTCTATAAATAGTTTACACAAACAATGGGGTCTAATCATGCAAGTAGGAGACTGCCCTAATCTGCGATTCCATAATGTAAGAAAGTGGCTGTTCTGAATCATGCTTTTATGAGTACTATTTTAGTTTTAAGATTATTCATTTAATCCCTTTCCCTGCCTCACTTGTTGCTCTGAATGTCTGTTTGAAAAGACAATAAATGTCACTCTTTGTCTAAAATATACTTTATTTGATTAGACTTGCTGTTAATTGTAATGTATACTATGAGCTAGTCAGGTTTGATAAGGTTGACAATGTCCTTGCAATGGTTTAACTGAGAGAGCATTTTAAAAAGGACATACATACATACCAGTAGGCCAACTTTTGTTGTCACACCTGTTTCACAACAAAAAGGCTTATGATGTCACTATGTTGTTTGGATGGTAACTCAGCTTTTTTCTAGTCAATCCATTGGGTCAACCCATATTTGAGCCTAAATCTCATAGCCAGTCAACTGAACAGCAGCTGTCCAGTCAACTGTGCAGCTGTTAGCCATCTTTCACACTTTAATCAGCACCACAAAAAGGTCCCTGCAGCCTAATTATTGGCTGCTCATTAGCATCCAATCACGTACGAGTGATTTGTTTTAATGTCCACGTTATCGCTGCAACGCCACTGGCTAATAATAATCTGCCTCAACTTCTTATATCATGTGCTCACCAAAAGGTGCTAAAATGGACCCTCAAACATCAGGGATTGGCCAGTCAACAGTCCCAATTAGAGAGCAGTGCGGTGAAGTGGTGGGAAAGTAGATGTACAATGGCTACTGGCCATTTCATTTGGCCATGTAGGCGGTCACCTCCTTCTCCAGACTCTGGGCGAAGCGGTGATTGAGGAAAAGGAGCTGTCCATGAGGAAGCAGGCGACTGAGGAGAAAATCGATACGGTCACTCTTCAGCAAGACCTGGAAGGCAAACACTGTTAGTGATGACTCAAAGTACAGGATGTTCAGTTTTTGGAGATATTGGTTAGGTTTGACTACACTGGGGAACAGCGGTGACTCCTACTGTCTCTTCCATTTAAACAGTCCTTTTCACCCATCACCCACAAAAAACAGGGGTTCATAGCATTGGCGTCGCCAGGACATTTTTCCGGGGCTTCAGCCCTGAATGTTTTGACTGTAGCCCCGAATGTAACACAAAGTTTAGGTGCAGTTCAACAACAACAACACAAATATTTTCTGTATAATATTGCTACATTTTGTTTAAAGTAAAGGAGACGTGACCTCACCCCCGCATTTACTAGCATAGGCCCTATGCACTACGCGCGCATACAGGATGCGAGTGTGAGGTTAGCTTTACTATATGTACCGTTAATTTGTGCATTGCACACTGGTTCTGAGCGCATACGGCAACTTATTTTACTTGTGGTAACACTGACGGCCCAGTGTCGAGAGTCACGGTCCGCCACACACACACTATCATATAGCTACGTCCTGAAGAATCTGGGCTCAGCCCCGGATGTTTAACAGTGCAGCTGACGCCCCTGGTTCGTAACGGAGCGGCAGAACACAAGCTACTGTATTTCCCATCATGGCCCCCACTTTGAGAACTGGCGGGATAAGTGAGTGCATGCACATGCCTACCTCGCTGCCAGGCCCCAGCAGGCGTAGGTGCTCCAGACAGTGTCTTGTGAGGTTCCTCAGCGTTCCTTCAGCCAGCAGCAGGTTCTCGTGAGGCTTGCAAACCAGCGCAAATCCCAGGGTCTGGACCCCCAGCCACACCACACTCCTCTCCCCGGAGAACGGGTCTCCGGCCTTCAGCCTCAGGACCCCGCTGTCGGCCTCGAGCAGGGCGAGTGTCTCCTCGCCTGGAACCTGCTCCACCATCATCCTGCCTGAAGCCTCCCTTGAAAGGGAAATGTTACTCCGTACCTGCCTGAGAGGGGAGAGCCGGGGTTGTGTCACCACCTAAATATTAATTATTTAATACATTTGATTTTTTGGGACACCTTTCTAAACACTCAAGGGCATCTTACAATGCAAATACATAGATTTAAAAGAGTTGGCTGAGATAAAGCCAACTGATAAACATACTATAGTAATACATTTTTTATCTGAGAAATAAATATAACAATAAACTAAATATCCACTCTGGTGAGTGGAACAAAGGGTCAAACGTCATAGGCAACCATGAAGAGGTGGGTTTTATAAATATTGGAAATGCTATGTGTATTTTGTATCAGGCCTACCTCTCATTTACATCACTACTACAACAGCTGACCTTCCCCTCAGAGACGTTCTCCTATCTTATCATCGTCTTGTATTATTTCTGCCTTTGTTGTTTAATAAAAGCACAACTTCTGCATCTAGGCTACTAAACATTTTCCCGGCATGGTTTTGACATGACATGACACTGATAACCTCAAATAATCTTGTCTCATAAGCTCCTGGGTTTCACTCTCAACTCAAATTATCATAATTGTTTAAATGTCTGTATATATCATTTACATTTACAACATTTAGCAGACGCTTTTAGCCAAAGCGACTTACAATTAGTACATTTGTCAACAGTTGAACTGGTTAACCACCAGTTTTTGCAAGCAGATAACATTCTGCTTATACACTGTACACTGATTCTTCTCTCACCTCGCCACCACTAATAACTTGTCTTTCTGCTGAAGTCTTCTGTTTTCTTGACCCAGCTCTCCGTCCGCCTCTGACAGGTTCTCATCTGGTCCGAACACCCGTGAGTACAGCACCCGGCTGTCTGCAGGACCCAACGCGGTTATGGGACAAATGGTGTGGATAAGGAAACACTGTACCATGTTATTTTTCTCTCAGGCTCACATATACAGATAAAGGCGACACAAAGTCGTCTGTTTATTAAATACACCACTGTGTATGTTTCTACTCACACTTCCGGCTCGGTCATGTGATCGTTCTATTGCACCGCGGTTACGTTTTTAATCCACTAGATGTCACTGATGTGATTCGAATCAGCACGATATGGTCGCTCTTCTGAATAGACCTAAGGAATTACAATATTTCCTTATTAAAAAACAAATTACATTTCGCTAAAGATAGAATTTTAGAATAAAGTAGAATATTTCTTATTTTCTTAACTGGATTATTTACATTTTAGAAAACAGGAAATATGTGTTAATGGCATTCCATTCACTTTACCAGTGGTGAATCCTGGCAACAACAGCTGCTATCACATACTGATACACACAGCACAAAGAAAGAGGGGGGGGAGAGTTTGCAGATGATTGTTTTTCCAGATCTCTGCAGGCAAACAGCCAGCAGCTGTAATCCAACAGCTGCTGGTCACGCTGCTTTACCCGAGACACCGTTCTGCTTCTCAGGAAAGAAAAAGAGATGCTTATGCTTTGTTTTCATTCAGAACAGTGTCCTGCTAACCTCCTAACCCATCATACATTGGCTAAAACACACATTTAGATTTCATAAGTGACTACCATCCATGAGTTAAACTGATCACCAAATTTCACCAAAATACACACTCCACAGTTTGCTATAATCCAGAATCCAGGCCTAGTTGTTTGTGACCAAATTAAATGTCAACACCTTGCTTAAAATGCCAAAGCATTCCTTCAGGGGAGCAAAATAATGGAGCTTTTCACAACACACTTATATACGTACTGTATATATACTGTAAGTATTATAGAATGCAGTGTTTACAAACATACTGTATGTGTTAGTGGATTATGTTTTGATATAATATAAAACTTTTATAGTTAACTAAGCAACTTTCCTGCATATAGGCTACTATCATATGCTACTGGGTGATTCTCAGAATGAGGGCATATTTGTGTCCCTAGGTTGTATTTTTTTTATTTCATATCAAAAATCTTAAATATCCTTAGATAGTATACACAAAGACAGACTTAGACTTTTTAAATAATTTCTCAATTCTGTTGTTTTACCACATTTAATATGCGTTTTGAAATTATTGAAATTTTATTGTAGGCTACTATGAATTATAAGCATTATAAGTTTCTAGCATGAGCAAATATCCCTTTGGAGCTGTGGGCATATTTAGGGTCATGTCATTGGGAGAATTTACCGATTCACTTGAGTAACTCTGACCGAATGCTATTTTAAGTCTGAACGTCGAGGAAGAATCTATCGTTCAATGGAGTGACTGATTTATTGTTCGAGAACGGTGCATCTTGTTCATGCGTGATTACGTTTTGAGAAACCGGAAACGTCGCTGAACGACTTGGTGAACGAACCCCTTCATTAAACGGAGTAAAATGATTTAATCTTTTAAACGAATCTAATCTGCCATCTCTAATGCGCAGTCGCGGAAAATTGGCCATACTTGGGCCTTAACCTTTCATTGCATTTTAGCAATGCAATGAATGTTAAGATAGTAAATTGAGACCTACACATGAAAGAGCATCACTTTAACACCTATAATAATAAGTTAATTTATATTTTCCAAATTTAAAGGATCTGTGGATAATAATACATCATAAGGATTGATATGGTCAACTTTGTTTAACTTCACATTTTTCATTTAAAAAGATGTGTGTGGGTGACTGTAACACCCATGGTATATAAATACCACAGGAGAGGTTGAGCAGATCTGTGCTTTTGTCCAGTGACTCATATTTACTCTCATGACAGAAAAGAGCTGAATAAGAAAAACATCAGGATGTGGTTGAAAGAATAGATGATTACCCAACCTGCAGACCAATGACAGCCAAGCATAGTGTTTGAAATGCAGTAAAGAATTAGAGTCTGGATCTTTCCTTTGTAATGAAACCTTCACTGGTTTACAGCTTAATCTCATCATTACCATATGTGCACCACATGAAAGACAATGAGAAAGCAAGCACAATAAATGTCATTATCATCATATCCTAATGAGTATTGTGTGATGATTTTAAATCAGTGTCTTAGAAAAGGTTTATATGTGCTACGTGCTACTATTCATAGTCACAAAATTGAGTGCGGAAGCAAAGGAAAAAATGCTTGACATTAGAAAGTCAAAGCTTAAATGGTGAAGTTCAGCTGTTAATCTAAAAAACCCTGAACACATCCTGTCAAACCACAATATTGTGCTTGCTGTACCACCAGCCTTTTATGGGTGTGAGACCCTAATCAAGACCTTGTAACAACCTGGGGCACGTCGGTTTACTGGCAATGTCAATGAGGCAGAGCAGGCCCAGAGGTTGGTTCACACCCAGGCTGTGGCTTTGTGTGAGGATCACTTTGAACAACCAAGCCTCGGCATGCCAGAACCTATAGAGTGGGATGGTGAAAATGACAGACTAGGGTTACAGTGGTGTGATGAAAAACTCACTTTACATTGCAAAGGCAGACTTAGATATACTGGCCAGGTTTAAGGCAATGAGTCTATAAAAAGCTGCCCGGGATGGATACATAAACAGAAAGCAAAGAAAAGGAAAACAAGTGATTTCCTGCAGATGTGCTAAACATTGCACTATATAAACATGTGGAGGACTCATCTACATTTTAAAGCCATTGGTCAAAGGGACAGGAAGATGTCCCTTGTTACATCATGTGATGACCAAAAGGTGCTAAAATGGACCCTCGAACCTCAGGGATTGGCCAAATAGAAAAAAGTGTCAGTAGGCCTTTGACAAGCATGTGTAAAGATATTTTCTTACAGTTCTACAGTTCGGAACGTTTTTAAAACGTTCCGCAATGTGAAAAAGTCCACCATCTTCAGATATAGTGCAGGCTTGAAATGTCTCTCTTTATCCACATCATTAAGAGGCGTACTACGATTACGACCTTGTAACCATGAGGTATTTTCGCAAAACCTTAGGCTACAACTAGATATTTCTTGCAGCTTGTAGGCTACAGTCGACACCAACGGTGCCGCACGTAATAGAAAACTTCCGATAATATTGTATCAACGGGTCTTCCAGGTATTCCATCATTTAATTTGCATGTATTGTCAATGTCTCTAAGTCTTGAAGGTTTAATGAAATCATAGGAATTGTATACGGATGTGCACCCTTACAACACGTATTTTTCCAGGTGATAGGGACACATTGTCACACTCCGTGTCAATTGTGCAGCCTATACTACAAGCTGGCGACTGATTTGCAAGTCGAAATACTGAGTAGGCCTATACATCTTTAAGGTGATCCACTTGATCAAACACTTCTCCGCACCAGTTTCTCAAAAGTCTATAATAAAAAGATCAGAGGGTGTTTTGATGGATTTATTAATCAATTTATCTGGTCTTGTCGAAATTTCAAATTTAGAGAGAACATTTAGATTTAGGAACGAGTTTTAATGGAACGGTATTGGGATGCAGGTGGAGTTGTAGAACCCTTACTGCAGCTGGGTCACATGTTTACAGCACAGGTTCGCCTTTATCCATGTCGCCCTCTGGCCGGTTATTGGAATCTGGGTCTCAGTTCACCAGTTCCGCGTGTTCGTTTGATGGAGTTAAAATAGGAGGAAACGGTGTGCTCAAGTCAATAAATCAGTTTTAATAAAGATTACAAATATACAAATCAAGGCCTCGGGTCTCACTAGAGATCTCTGCACCAGTGTCAGTTCATGAAGTTCGACTGCTAATCATTTCCTGACCCAGTTACATATTAGACAACACGTTTCTAACATGGGCATGGTCATTCGTGGTTGGTCCTCTCTGAGATGACTTCATCCCCTCCTCTCTGGGCTTGTACCTGCCACCACACAGCTCCAGGACGACCTGTTCCCAGATAACAAACCCTCCCTGCTACATGCTCAAGGCTAACTCTGCTCCTCTGTATACCACAGAACACACAGTTTCAAACTAGCACAATAATGAACATATCAGCATGCATAGACACTGGCCTTTAATCCAAGTTCTTTGTCTGCTACCACTTTAAGCTAGAATGGTTACTGTATAAAGGTTTATTAAAATGTACTATTGCTAAACA
>JAODLI010073817.1:0-13897 GCA_027575585.1 Percopsis omiscomaycus
GTCCTTTTAATTACAGAAGTTAATACTGTTTGCCTTCCTTTGAGGGTTTCCAACTGGCAGTCTCTCGAATTGGCTGATATCATGCTGTGGAAGGCAACTAGTGCATCTGGTTGATTATAACACTTTAAAAACATTTTACTAAAACATTTTCAATGGATAGCTTATTATTTACCCGCGACTGACTGACTGTGTCTCTCCCTCTCCCTCCTCACCTCCGCAATGACAAAACGCAAGCAGTGGAGGATTCTGACGACTCCGTTCTAACTCTTTTACTATATTTGAAAATCGATGCCTCTTGTGCCATTGCAATGGATTAGCCCAATTTAGTTCAATTTCATGCCATTAATAATCATAAGCCCTTTTTATACAGAGATCCCGCAATAATGCCGTTAAGAAGAACATAATCATTATATATAGGCCTATTCATGTGTTTGTAACGTTAAATAATCACTGACATTATTGACGACTGCGATTTTTGATGACGATTTTTAAAGACACATCTGCTTCTTTATTGTGTAGTATTTATATGTGCATTTTGCCTACTGAACATCACAACAGCAAACGATAATTCTCATACGAGTCCCACCTTGTACCACCGGCAACTGATTTGTAAACCTTTGGACCCCGTCACTCCACCTCTCTATACCTCGCCCCTTTCTTTGGGGACTGTAGGTTTAATGTCCTGCCTCCTATCCAAAGGTTCACGTGCGCTTCACATTTGGTATTCAGCATGAAACCAACTGCCCACACACGTGTCGACCCTGCAGGACTCCTGCTCCGCCTCGTAAAGGAACCAGGCCTCGTGTGGAATGCCAAATGCCACAAGGACATGCAAACCCTGGACGGCGAGGTGAAATGATGTCTGTGTTGACTATAGGCGAAACACCTCTGCTCCTGAACGGCTTGATGCATTTTGGCTTGTCGGCAATGCATTAGCAAAAAGCTTGTTTAATTGTTTTCATTTTGTAACACCAATAGAGAACAAACCAGTAAACAAATGCAATAACAAACATTGGCAAAAAAAGAAAACACTGTAGTGAAAGGACCTACATAGAAAGAATGGTGATAATTCATTTCAACAGCCCTATGGGGCGCACACATATACGGGCGCACGAGCACACAAGCACAGCTTCATTCGAGGCAGAGAAATGGGTACTGGGTACAGGGTCCACCCGCTTCTGCCAGCTAAGTGTTTGTGTTCAGGGCAGGGAAAACAGTGAGGCGCTTACATTGCACTTGAGCCCCATTACCAGCTATTTGGAGTATACCGCCCAACACCTCATCATCAACTCTGGCTTAACTGCGATTAATGGTCTGTGCCCTGCAGGGGTTAAAACAACCGCACAGTTTGTCTGCTTTATGAGCTGCCCCCATGTGTATGTTGACAAGTCGTCCCGGACACACGTAACATATCATCCAGTGTGTGTGTGTGTGTGTGTGTGTGGGATTGGGGGGGGGGAGGGGCTGAAGCTCCATGGCTACTTTGAGGTCAAGAGGTGAGCTTATTACATTACCATCTGTTAACAGTGGAGCCGACCCTGATGGACAGACAGATGAGCAGAAGGCGGGGGGGCCTTGTGGCTTCATGGGATCCATACCGCCGCCCGACAGTCGAGAGACACGTGACGGCCCGTGCAAGCCAATGAGGGGGAGAAAAATGCGAGGCCGTAATGAGAACCACATGCGGGCGGGTGAGACGGGCCCGTCCCCGGCGGGACGATACGTCCGCAGCAGACATGCGTAGCTGTGTTGACACATACACACTTAAGATGCAGATGCACACAGAGGACCAACACGCACACACACCAGCACGCGCGCACACACACACACACGTGCACGCGTTGTAAAAACACCTTGACGGGGAGATTCAGGACATGTCATTTAAGCTATTCCGCTTGGTTCTCAGCTGGGTTCGGTTGAGAAGAACAGGGCAGGAGGGGCTGGGGGAGAACACAGCGCAGCTTAGGATTTAGCAATAAGGAACGGTCAGAAATGATAAAATATCTTTAGATGTTCTTTTGACATTAAAACTAGTGGTTGTTTGGCTCTCCCTGTAGCCACAGTTACAGCCATCCCTGCCCTTGACAAACCGCTAGGCCTGGGCTATATATACGGGCCAGAAAAACAAGGCGTAAGGGCCCGGTCATTAGTCATTTCACTGTGATGGGACCTTTGGCGTGTGCAACAGAGTTAAGACGGCGCGTACAAGCTGGCTTTATGTGCTGACAACAAAAGCAAATTGCCTGAATAATGTGCTAACAATAACACTTTAATTATGGTATCACAACGGAGATGGTATAAGTAAATGTTGCTTTGCAAATTCCCATAATCATATTGTAAATAGAACTTTCTTTTTAAATGTGTCTTTTTTAAATTGAATTGTTGTTTATGACTGGCCGTAAACTGGTGTGATGTTTTTATTTGCCCACCCTCCCACCATCCTTCCAAATAAATAGATAAATAAACGAATGGGCACCGCTAATTTGATTTCTCGGACTACTAAGCCTAACAATAAAGTGGGCACTAAATTTATGGTGGTTTCTAAACCAGGCCGCATCAAATAGCAGTATCAATCAGGGAGTAAACTGCCGCAAGGCCAGTTCTTTGTGGAATTAAGTCTGGGCTTCGGACGGCCCAACTCCCTAGTGCAGAGCCGCAATTATGTATATTCTGGCCCTTCTTATAACTGTAGCTCTGCCCCCACAATCCTGAAGGCACCACGCTCCTGGTGAAAAGGCAGTGGGAAAAATTAGCATCTTTTAAATCTATTTTAATACCAGATGTAGCGTGTCAAAATATGACTCCCCCTTGTGTATTCTGTTTGATTTAGCTCTGCATGCAGCACAGGTGTCTGATGAGAGGGTTTGGTGTTTGCTGTTGTATTGACTTACTTAAAATTCAGCAAGGGCCCTGCCTTGCTTTTTTTTCGTTTCCTTCAGTTTCCGTCCTCAATAGAGGTGATGCGACACTTTCAAGCTGTTGGAAGCGTATTTGTTTGTGCATTCTTTCTCAATACTACTTGTTGTTTATCTGCATGTATACAGTATATGATTCATTTTAACAGTATGGCCAAAACATATTGTAGGGCATGCTGCTGTTTGGTTGAGTCTACTTCCCCTCAGTAAACATGACATACCACTGAATGTAAAGACCAAAATATCCTCCCAACCGCCACAAAAACGGGTGGCAGTGGTGGTTTTTCACTCAGAAGTATGTTTTTCTAGCCCTTACCCTGAAATTACTTCCATGGCGATTGCAGGACCAATGCAAATACTGCCCCTAGACTTTTTTTCTGCCTCGACTTGAGCGCATCGCACAGGGAAATATAAGCAAACAAACATCCAGATGAGGAATATCTAAGCAAACTGTATGATATCATGTGGCAGCAATGTGTTTCCAAGCTACATTTTTTCAGCCTCTGGTTACTGTTTAACATGATTGCGCAAAAGAAAGCCTTCATGTTATCACTTGATAAAAGTGTTTTTGTCTGCAGGGGTTCCCATGTGGGGGTTGGCGGGCAGGGTTGAGAAGAGAAGGGGGATGATATCTAAGAGTGGAATTTTCCCCACGGCAAACTTTGCATGACAGAAAGACACATATTTGTAGTGCAGCAGAATGGATATTGAATTATTACAAATTGCTCATATTTCTCACCGCACTTGTTCCTCTGGGACGCTTCTGAACTATTGAACAGCAGATCCTACCACAGATATGAAAAATCTCTGGGTCAACAGCTTGGCTGGTTTTACTTATAACTACAAAACAGCATGCGAAATATGTGTCCTACTATATGTGTGCCTTTATGATACAGTATCTTATACTGCTCCTCGTATTAAACAGCCAGTCCTTTCTCATTAGAACGTTTATGATAATAATGTCGAGGAGAGGGAGAGGGAGGACGAGTAAGTCAGACTTTTAAGGCAGGCCTCGGAGGCAGATGTCGCCGCAGTAAGAACTAATCTCTCTGCAGGCCATGATTTAGACCCAAGGTGAGCCCTGTGACATTTTGAGCTGATTAGGAATATCACCCACCTTAGCCTTTAGCGGTGCATCAAGCTGACATTGCAATAGGCCGTTTCATTATCATGCAGTCACATCTAATAAGGACGCCGTCCGCAAAGCTGGCCAAAGACATTAAAGGCCCTGTTTTTATAATACACCATTTCCGGAGAGGAGGGTGTATTATACAAAAAAAGACACAAAAAAAGACAAATCAACTCTGTAACTGTAAGTGCGACTGGGCTTTTGGCACAGAACAAATTGCATTACTGTCACATTATGGTCTCTGGTATGCAATAATTAGGCACCCACTTCTTTTATGCTTCTTTTATTATGCCTTTTCTATCAGGGAGGAAAAGACATTCATGGGATATTTTCTTCCTCTTTCCAACCTATTTGCATGGGGAACAATCTGATACTTTCACCCGTTCAGCGTCTGGAATGTGAGAATTGCACGGGGAGATGAGTGTATAATGGAGTGTGGTTATTCGACGGTCATATGCGACTGGATGTCTGGCTGACTCAGAGATCGCAAAGATGAGGGGAAAGGATGACTCTTCAGCCAAGACTTTGACACTGTAAAGTTGACATTCTCCTCGAGGTCAAATGTCGGCCATTAAGGCTCTGTAAAAATAACGAGCGTCGCTAAAAGTACTGTCGTTTTTTTTCTTTTGTTCTCTCTCTCCGAAAAAAAAGAAGATATTTGGGAGTTATATTTCACGCCCACTGACATGTCTGAGGGCCCTAGTCGGACTTTCCCAAGCCTTGAGAGGGAAGGCCGTGTCATCTTCAGACGTCTGAACAGATTAGCGATGAGATACGAACGTCTGGATGCCGCGAGGCGCGTCATTCCTGAGAAAAAAAACAGAACAGGCCCTGGCCCTTCTGTCACTCTCCATCCAGTAGCTACACACCACATCTGTGCTCCGCACACTTACAGCCCTGTCTGCTAATTAAATGCACTCCGCTAGCTAGAAAAATCCCTCTGTATACATTGGAGTTCACAGAAGTCACGTCCTGAAGACGTGTGGTCTCTCCGAGATATGAATTTTCCCGAAGGACGGGACGCTGTCTGACCAAGAGGCGAAGGGGAAGGACAGAACAATATTGCCAGACAAGAAATGAATATCCTCCATCTATGTGTCTAATTGTTTACTTCCTGAGTGACACTGCAAAAAAAAAAAAGAGACAATGGAGAGCGGAGAAAGCAGGACGGAGATGAGCTCAGAGAAGCTCCCAGTCTCCTCTTTTACCATTTAAAAAGGGAAACATGACCCGCAGCTAGCTTGGTATGATGAATAAGAATAATGGGATATGCAGGCTACTGTACACCAGCAAACGACACCACAGCATGCTCTATAACTTTTTCATACAGACGTCATTTCATATTTTCCCTCTCTGTGCCTCGCTTCCCAATGCATAGGCATAGAAAAGGCGGCTATTCTTGGCCCAGTCCCCCCACCCCGCAGGTGAATTATGGATGAGATGAAAAGCTCATAATGATATTTAGCTGATCAGGTTTCATGCTAAAATGCCACTTAAAGTGTGATATAACTCTCCGGGACACAAAGCTTTTATTATATATTTTTTTAACGTTTTCTCCTCTAACTCTCCTCTCCGCCAAGATGTGACACCACAAAGTGGGGGACAGACTCGTATCATTGAAGTGGCTGAGTGGAGGAGATATGAGATAGGTAGACCAGACCAGCAGACATACAAGCTATGGTCAAAGGGGGCAACCACTGGGGAGAAACTCTGTCTGGGAACAGATAATAAGCTATTACCGCGGTAGGTTATTACAGCACGTCCGAGCAGCGGAGCACACAGACACCTCAATTGTCTGCCGATTGAAAGCCCACACTGTCTGCCCCGGCCTGCCACGAGTGTCCCATTCATCTTTTCTTTAGATTTATGACTTTGACTTTTCCCGGTTGTCCAATGTGTTCCCTGTAAGGACCGGGTTATGGCTTGGTGCTTGAAATTCATGGAGCGCTTTGCATGTCATGCGTATGGGGGTGGGAAAACATCTGTTTATACATGTGACATCCCTTTTGCCTAGTATGCATTATGCTGGCCCTATACCCCTGATCACAGTACGCCTTATCTGGAATGAAGAGGTCATGTATTGTATTTCCATAGGTTCTGCTTACGTGGCACTGTATAAAGGTGTGACCTTGAAACACAATGGTAAGAACATCAAGATGGGTCAAGATGGTTTCATTGTGCACTTTGGTTGTTTGTCATCGTTGTAGGTGAAGAAGGAGATTACGCTGTATGTTAACATGCAATTTTGTCTGTTTCATATGGGTTATAGTGTCAAATTCTGCGATACATACCGTTAGTATAAAGTAGATAAATGGGTGGCTTATGGTGTGGGCTATCCAAACCAAGTCATTATTGATATAACAGCTGCTTCGGAATGAAGAGAGTATGAAAGGATTATTCATGTGTGTTTTATTAGTCTGTGTAAACACACTGATAACGCGAGTGTAAAAGTTAAGAGAGGAGTAGGAGTTCACAATGATGTCAACAGACGGCACGGGATTGTGTGTGGAAGCTGTTGCAAAGGGCCCAGTGAGAATAGCAATAGGCAGACTTGCTGCTATGTTTTTGTCCCATTTGGTTCAACTGTACGCTGGAGAATGTACAGTAAGTGCTTTAAACATATTATTATTTAATTATACTTTGTCCAGAAACCCTCACTATGCTTGTAAAATGTATACATTTTATTTTATTCTATTTCATTCTTTTTACTACTATTTTACCACCATGTATATTTTTTGTTTGATTGTTTTGTGTCTGCAGTCTGAGTCAGTGTGCACTATGACCAAGCATTTCATTACCATTCATTGATGCTGCTCTGTTTGTGTATTTGACAAGTTAACTTGGACAAGATGTGAAAATGAGGTCAAAAGTGACCGGAGTTGGTTTATAGAAAATCGAACTGCAATTCATATCACATCTGTCTCAAATGACAACAAAACATTGTGTACCTCAACTTACATAATTATACGTGTACACCTTCTTTTCCTTACTTTAAGTAGTACAGGTTTATATTATTAATAAGATACACATAAGCTGTGAAGCACACACCCACTGACCGCAGACATGTTTTGAGAGATTTAGTAACAACAGCATTTGTCAATAGCTGAGATGGACAAGAGGGTTACAGAACAGCCCTGGTACAGAACAGCACCACATCTTGGACACGTTTCAGTATACAAGTTGCCCCTTTCAGAAGGTCCTGCATAGCCTATGTGTGAGATTAATTGCCTCTCAAGGGATTACCTCCGCTGTGATTGGCGCTCTCAAAAGCCTCCGTGAAGCCAAAGAAAGCACGACCCGCGCAGGTGTGGTTCTGCCATTCATTTGGAACGACGTGTGTCAGTGAACAGGAAGTGTTTAAGAGGCTTTTAAGTGAGAGAAATCCTCTCAACCGTGAATATTTAATGACCCCAGGTGTACATAGGGACATCTCAAATATGTGTTTGGCCCTGGCCCAGATAGAGAAGACCACTTGCATAATATCCACAAATAAATACTGTATTTATATGTATATATATTTATATATAAAAAATAACCTGGAGCTGTATATATATTATATTAAATTGACAACAGATTCGAGGCCTACATGTCTTAGGATTTGCTAGGGATTTGTTTTGATTCCTAGCGCCTGTAAAACACTCCCCTTTTTATCCCAGGAAAGAAATTGTTTTTTTTGGGTACTCCATGGGGGCTGCTAGATCAATGTCAGCTGTGACACAGCGTAAGCTGCCGTTTGTGTTTCACAGCTTCTTCTCATTGCAGATGAGCATGCTACAACATGACAGATACCAGCGAGAGCATCCGTCTCCCTGGCCCCTTCAGAGATGTTCTCTCTAAAAGAGATAAACAAATCTCCTTTGTGCTTGTTTTCTAAACGGCGTTTAATGTTTCCACAGTCTTACATATTTTCTCCCTCTCTGTAATATTTCATACCAATATGCATGTGCAACACTTGCCTAGGTAGTGCCAACTGTGATAGGACCAATTATTTATATATAAGCTACTGCACTGACACAGAACACAATGAAATTTGACTTTCCTATAGTTGTAGCTAGTATTAATAAATGTATTGGGAACATTAATGACCACGTGAGAAAAAGCCAGAAAAGCCAGCCAAAGTCACTTTATGGCCCCTATTACTAAAGACGTTTACACAGGGCTGCATACTGTATCGTCTTTGGTTTTACTTCATATATATAAAAAAAAACTCCACAGAATTAATGTTCCTGAAAATACAGTTCTAATAAAAAAAGAAGAAAAAAAAAGAAGCTCTGGTGCAGCACTAAAAACGTTCCCTCCATTTCCTCAAATCAACGCAATTAACCTGCAGGAGAGAACATCCTGTTTTAATTCATTGCTGCCTACGGCATGACAATAGGCAGCTGTTCGGCTATCCTCCATTTAAGAAGGGAACAGCTCCTCGCACTGACAGGGTCTGGATTTCAAGCCAAACACTCTCCGCGCTGTTTCTCCCTGGCTCATCTGGGAACGACAAACGGCAAAGACAACAATATTTGAAATAAACAGAAACAACATTGAGAACTTAATTTGAAACTTGGAGAAAATGTTCCTTCATTATAAGCTAGCATGCTGCCACAATGCACACACACACACACACACACACATACACACACTCAACCCCACCGCAGAACCTTTCGGAGGATGCCAGGCGGCCCGTCATATTCATCACAGGTGATACCATCTGGCGTGCCAGACCAATGATTGACAGACTCGTGACTGTATGGCATATTGCCTCTTGGCAGGCGGATGCATTAAGCCTGTCCCGCTAGTGTCAGCGATGGCAGGCATGCTGAACGCTTCGTCTGCCTCCGCTGACATCTTTCGGGCTACTCCAATTGAACATGCATAATTTTTGATGCCGGCTCTACGCTCTATTCTATACAGTATGCCAACTAGGGGTGACAACCGACGCCATCCGGGGTGATGAGCTGTGAGAAGGCTCGGAGACAATGGAGAGACTCATAGCTAAGGCCGGCAACGTATGACATCTGTGCGCCGGTATCATGAAGTGACAGAGTATTGGCTGTGCCGGATGGCACCAGGGATTCCAGACAGCACAACAGGCCGGTAATGGAAAATGGCCTGCTGGAAAGAAACTTGGCTCGGTGGAGGCACTGACTAATTTAAGTGGCCTTCACTGGAACCGAGACGCTGTTTACGTTCGACAGTGGTTCTCAGTCATCTCTTTGTTTCTGCTGTAAATCTGGGATTTATTCATGAAGATTTTCTTTATTCATGGGATGTTTTCAAAGCTGTCCTCTTCAAAGCTGTCCTTTTCAAAGCAGCCATATTAGACTTCAAAGACCTCTATCCAGTTGTGTGGTCAGTTGTGTTGTCTGAAGGGACTGGACAGGGGCTGGACAAATTATTCAATCTGTCTAACATTGTCATTTAGACAAAATAATTCTCAGAAAAATAATTGTGTAAAACAAGACAGTCAGATTAGGCCTCAGGTGTGACATAATTTCTTCATCTCTGACCAATCTTGCCATACCCACTCACATAGCTAATCAAGTAACGCTATGTTAAAGTGCAGCACCAACTAAAATGGAATGTTCAGCTGGAAGGGAGAAAAGTCTGTCCAAAATGACAGTTGGAAAATGGAATGATATGAGCCCTTTTAAAAAAGCCTGTGGGGAAAGCTCTGATGAACTTATTTTCAGTTCCACTTCCAAAAATAAATCATGCACAAGGCCCATTGTGATACATGCAGGTAAGGACATGCTTCAACGAGATTCCTTTGGGCCACAATGCGCAGACCGTGACCATTTCCGGAGAGGCCCGAAGCAGGACTTTCCCTTGCCTGTTGATGTCATTTCCCTGCAGAGAATGAGCCGAGTGTTTCCTGTTGATGTTAAGATGTCAGCTCCCATCTGCTCACGCCATCATCCCAAAAGACAAGACGGACAAAAAAGGTCCCCGCCATCCGTCGGGACACATCCTGACTTGGTGGACGGTCAACTCTCACTGACCGCACCTCCATCCTCCCATTGAAGTCATTCCTTCTTTTCAATGACACACATAACTCTTCCATCGAGGCTTTCATTGTCCATGGTTCCTTCCTCTGTATATGGCATCCCTTTTACCCCAGGCAGATAGACAAATTAGCCTACAAAATCATGTGTTGAAACAGGGAGGGTGTACACGCCTTACAGGGCAGGTACTGTACTTAGGGGTACAGTCCCCTGCTGAATGAAGGAATGAATCCTAAGTATTTACATCTGCATTTGTGCTTTGGCGCTTCAGCGCATGTATCTAGAACAATATATTCATGCCGTGGGACTTAGGAGTACGCGGTGACACTTAGTAGTCGTTATTTACCTGGGAAAGCTACTGTATACACTCAGCACGGTACGGCAGAACGACTGCAGTACCTTAAAGTGCTTGAAGGCGGTGACAACCGAGGCTTCTGCGGCTGTAAATAAGCATAGAGAGAGAGGCGGGAGAGAAGGGAGGAAATGCTCCTCGCTAATGCAAACATCACCTCCGCAAACCACACTCCGAAAACCTTTAGGAAATACTGAATATCACAGTGGATTTCCTGTCATTTACAACAGCAGGGAGTGCAAACCTCCCCGTTGTCGTAAATGTCTCACTCTAACTCAAGTGTTATTAATGATCTTTCCTGCTATTGATTAATAGGATTTGCTTTAAGGCAGGCAGCAAGCACATGTAATAATAACAGTATGGTGTATGTACAGTACAACTTCTGCACCATGGGTTTCCTTCCAGGCTCTACTATCCGTCTGATGGAAACGGGGATGTTTACTTGGGGTGGGGGGGGGGGGCAGTAAGTCTTAAGGCTCCTCAGATCCAGATGAAGGGTGGGCATAATGTGTGTGTAGAGCCATTTGTCAGTGTGCAGTGTGTTTGCTTAATTTGTGAGCGGGTGTGTGTGGACGTGCTTGTGTGTGTAATGGCAAGCGGTTGTGAGCCCAGCTTGACTCCTAGATGTTGACACTGGCCAGGTGACAGCCCGCTCTGTCTTAAGGAAGGGAGGACACGGTGCCTTTTACTCCTTTTGCGGAGATGAATATTAATAATTCAAGGAGATCTTAATCTGATGCCTGCTCTGAGGCTGCAACCCATTACCCTGGGATGAGCCCGTATTGCTTTGCATGAAAGGTCCCAGACAGGCAGAAGGCTCCAGAAGAAAGCTGTGATGTGCAGCTAAAAGGCACCCCTGAGGTTTCTGCTATCAGCTCGCCCGGTGTGAGGAAACATTGCTATGAGAGTACAGGCAGGAGGAGAGAAGGCCTTTCCTCGACCCTGGCCTAGATAGGCACCTCTGAGCTGTCTCTATTTAAATCCCTGGGGTGTATGCGTGAGGAGGGGTACTTATTTGCAGTGCTCTCACCAGCAGTGACCCTAAAACGTTGCAAATCTATTTTGACGACAGCCCAAAGTAGTGGTGGAGCAATGTGCATTCAAGACCCATCAACCCCATTGAGCCTCCAACAAACCACCTCTTAATTTACCTATAGATCACCAAGCAGGGGTGGCAAACGGAGAAGTTGTACCGACCCGAGGCTGTGTCTCCGGGGTCTCGTGCCATGGTCCCTGCAGGGAGGTGGCACGATTGGCTAATCGAGAGCTAGCCTGATGCCTTGGCATTTACCCTGCTGACATACAAAGTAGCATAATCTATCTGCATGCTGCTATACGGTGGCTGGCTGCAGCTCACATTAGGCGCATATGAGCTGTAAAAAAACATATAATAAAAAAATCATCATTACTTTACAACATGATCATGATCATCAGCTAAAAAATAAAATCCAAATGGAACGCACTGTAGATTGAGTTTCAGTGGCACAAAGACATCAATAATACAGATTTGTTCACGCAGCTGCTACTGTAGGCTACTGTTCATTTTCAAGGCAACCACATAGCAAAATTCACATTTCCTGTGGTTGAGGGTAATATGCCAGTTCCTCGACAAAGGTTAGGTTTACAGGCCGGCAGCACATGATCATTGTTACAGCTGTTGTTCAGGGATTGTCTAAAGGAAAAATGTGAACCATTTAACCCCATTAGGGAGGTCAAAAACCTTCTTGGCGCTAATGGCTGTTAGCATCTAGTTTTGAGCTGATTTAGACTGACAAGTTGACCTGTGTTAACTTGAAACTGTCAGATTGGATTTCTAATGAGGCTTGCATTCTAGTTAATTATTCTCTAAAGAAATTGACACATGCTTAACGGGATAGTTCTGAACTTTTGACGTTGAGGATGTCAATCTGTAAATATACTTTTGACATCAATCCAGCCTTCACTGGATAGATACACAAAAAATCCTACTGTGGTCAAAGCACTTGAACATACGGTGTATCTGATAATAAGCAAGATCTGAAACCATCCCTTTAACCTACAACAATGGAAAAACCTACACCATCCTCTCAGACAGTAAAGAAATCAGGATGTCCTGTCCAGACAAAACAACAAGCCTAATGAAAGGAAACCTGAGAACCTACAACAACAGCCAAATACAAATACGCAAGAACTGATCTTGTGCAGCTTGAACAACGCCGCATGCAGATGAATGCTCTGGGTCCCGAGAGGGGAGGTTCAGCCCGATGCACGAGGGGCAGCCACACACTTGATATTCCGATGGAATCTTGCCACTATTGCAGCTCTTCCACTTCCCCTGGGTTTGCTCAAATACATATTACCCTGCGATATGTCTTTGGGGTTTGGCACCTTCATACCCTCGGAGTGCTGGAAATGAGAGTCAAGCTGTTAAATATTAATGCAGGGCCAGATGCCCAACTGGCCACTGGCATTTATCTTAACCCACCGCAGCAGGTGTGAGACAAGCAGGTCCTGCTGGCAACCAGGAGAGACAGTCAACCTCTGGATTATTTTCCAGGCCTTAAAGGATTATATCTGCACTGAAGCGAGACAGTCCCGATACACCTTCGGGGGAATCATAAGAAGGGCTGGTGGGGGCCAATTGTGTCTTCCCAGCAGGGGAGGAGAGCGAGTTACAGAAGGGAAGAGAGGGAGCCGGAAGATGGATGAGTGTGCACTGGGGCAAACATTCCCATTTTTCCGTTGTTTTTTCTCCTCGCAAGGGAAAACTGAGACGCGAGCGATCTGCAGCTGTACGCGAAGTGTAAATGTGTGTGTGTGTGTGTGGGTGAGGCCGACATTGACCTCTGTGGCCTCTACATAAGTACCCTGGCATCACCACCACAAACACCCCTCTAGGGGCCCCCGGCCCCCCCAATATTAGTCCCCAGTGGGGCCACCAGCCTCATATTGACTGTAATGAGGACACTGCAACGAAGAGACCGAAGTGTGAATGTGTGTGTGTGCAGTTTGGAAGGGTGACAGCATCCCACTTTCCTTCCTTCCTTCCCTCTCTGTCTCCTCCTCTCTCCTACCATCTTGTGTTGCTGCAATTTCCTTCACACAGACACAGACGCACACACACACACACACACACACACAGACAGACAGACACACACACACACACGAGGAGCTCTGCAAGCAGGAACTGACGATCCCATCATGGTGCTTCAGCGTCTGTGCCGATCACGTGGTCCTCAGAACAGTAGCACAAGCTGTTGAGAATCACGGAAGGTGGAATTAGATGTTCTGCTTGTTAGAAAATTGACGCGTGGAACAATTTGTACACCGCCGTACCAGAGTGCACTTTGTCACATTAAAGTCGATCTCCAAAGACCTTACTGGAATACACAGTGAAGACAGACTTCTCATCATTAAAATCTCTAGAAAACCCAATTTTCAGTCACCTTCTTTTCTCTGTGTGTGTGTGTGTGTGTGTGTGTGTGTGTGTGTGTGTGTGTGTGTGTGTGTGTGTGTGTGTGTGTGT
>JAODLI010073818.1:0-13897 GCA_027575585.1 Percopsis omiscomaycus
CTTAAAATTTTAAGCACTTCGCAATTAGCAATTATTTACTGTTTGAAGATTGTAAACTTGAAGCGTGAATGATAACTGTTTATTGTAACTTGTAAACTGTTTTAAGGATTAAATGATAAACCTTTGAGTAATGTTGTGCAAATACATAGGTAAAGTAACCGTGTTACATGATGCGGTCCTTATTTTGGAGAATGTTATAAACTGGTGGTTAACCGGTTCAACTGTTGACAAATGTACCAATTGTATCTCGCTTTGGATAAAAGCGTCTGCTAAATGCTGTAAATGTAAAATATACACTTTATGTTCATTGCTATATTACGTAAATAAATACATTTCCTTATAGTCAAACAAGTCTCGTTTGTGGCCACTTGGGACTTGGGGAAGCTAGGGCCTATTCAAGTTATGTCCTAGGCACCCCTAGACTGGGGCATAATATAGCCTACATATCCACCTGTCGGTGCTGTAGTATGAGCAGAAATGAACGAATTTTAATAATTTTAATTCCTCAACTTGCATTGACAATCTGAATAGCATTTATAATTTGAAGTATTGATTTGGAACTGAATATACACTTTCAACTGAATGTAATTCAATTGCTCCAAAACTTTATTTGAGCCTCACTGAAATTACCCTCTTTATTCTTCACATTCAGTTCTCTCAATTTATATTCAGTTGATCTTAGTTTCATTTAGATAATTTTGTATACTGGAGACACGGCAAACTTTCTTGCCACAGCAAATAGATGTGCCATCCTGGAGGAGCTGGAGGTACCGCCTTATGCTACCAGTAGCAACAAAGACACTAGCAAAACTAGAGAAGAATTACTCAAGAATTAAGAGAGCAAATGTTTTTGGCCACCACCTGCAAAACTTCCTTTTTTGGTAGTTGTCTTGCCTCTCCAGTGCACCTGTTGTCACTTTCATTTGCACTATAACAGGTGACATTGATTCACAATCCCTTATGCTTCCTGACTGATATCCCTGAAGTTTAATTGACTTGGTATTATACTGTGTTCTTTAGTTTGTATAATGCAATCATGTTCCCATTAATGTTGTAAAGACACAGCATGTGGCGCATGCACGTAAAGGAATGAACAGATCTTGGGCTGAAATTTTGAACAGGAGATGCCATTCAGAAGCAGTGAACTTTTAGTGTCCACACCACAAACAAGATGAGGTCAATCTACTCTTTTGTGCTTGAGGTGAAACTGGACATGAGCCATGTGTGGCAATGTGGTGACAGGGAAGGGATTAAAGTAAGAGCCAACTACGCCACCTAGGGAATTACACCCTAGGAAATACTATTCAAATATTGATAATTGGAATGGAAGGGACCTTACCACGGGTGCCTAGCCTCCCGACAAGATGGCACCCTGCTTTGAAACTATAGGCTAAAGACTGAAACAAAATAATCCAAGTAACAGCAATAGGCTGGACAGAGGGCAAACATAAACCAATAAGGGCAAAACAGCAGTGGTCTAAGGCGAGGAGAAACCTGGAAAAATACAATACAATTAACAAGGCTCTTACCATATTAAAATACAAATAAACCATTAAGATACTCACCACCTCTGAGATGAGACATGAGGGTATAAGAAGTGGTCCCAAGGCGGTAGGAAAAGGAGGTTCCAAACAGTACATAAGCTACATCATCCCTTGTTATGGAGGAAAGTACTTAATATTCCATTCACATACCTGGCTACAAGCACCAAACACCACCACAGTAGGAACAGATCAGAAAGCAGAGAGGACAAGGGAAACACAGGTGTCTTATATCCTAGACCTAATCAGGAGATTGACCAGGGGAGGAGTCAAGTCAAGCCTCCATTCAGCTCCAACACGCTCTAACCTGCACTTGGGGAAACATTCCCCACTACACATGTCTACAACTACAAGTACAGGCTCAGCTCCACATTGTGGGTGCTGACTATTGTGACTTCGTAGTGTCAAACAAAAATGACCCCGTTGTAGAGAGAATTTTGCCTGATGCAGAACTCTGGGACATCATTCCCAAAGTTCAGGATTTCTTCAGACCCTGTGTTCTTCAGTGTCAGGACAGCATCTTACAAAGTGAAAACTGCATCATATTTAAAAATGTGAAATAGCTTAATATGTTGTATTTGAAATTAGACTGCCTACTGGGTTGATGTTTTCGTTGACTACAGGAAACTCATATTATCAAGCATAAACATAATAGATTTCTCGAAAGTTAGTTTTGGTGCCCCCCGCATCTACCCAAATCTCCCCCCCCCTCCCCCAATTAGCTTCGTTCTGACGCCGACCCTGATTCCTTTACTGCAATGTGCTTCATTTGTAGGGTCATATAAATTACCATATTATGCAATTTTTGTAATTTTATAAACAATATAGTGTTACCATAACTTACCTTATTCATTATCCTTAAAGCTCCCTTTTTTCATACAATACAGCAATAAAAAGTGCAGTTAGTTTACTGTTAGATTTGTTTCTTGACAGAAGGGCCCATATTATAAACGAAAGTTCATGACAGGATACCTGTCATCAGTGGGAGTTAGAGCAGGAGAAAGTCGTGTTGGAAGAATTCACAGAGAGGCCCGCCAGTCATAACGCGTCACCAGGTAAGTTACCTAGGCTACGCTAATAATAATCATGAACAATTAGTGGCCTAGTTAAATGTTCAATTTAGACTTGAAGGGTATGTTGATTATTAGAAGTCCATGCATGTATGAAGTTTGTAAATTTTGTGAACATTTTGGCGGATTGACTCAACTTTACATTGATTGAATTATACTTGTTTTAGGGAGCACGTAATCTAAACCCACTTCCTTACCATGCGGAGTATATGGGCCACAAACTCCACATGGACCAGAATGAGAAGCTCGGAATGTTTGGAGGAACACATGTCCTGGCTATTGATGGCTTCAGCAGCTGTAACAATTTGCGTGCACAGGCCCATGCACGCTCTGTACCTCCCGGCCTGGCTGCGCACCTGCAGGGGGATTAGCCCCACGCAGGTGCGACCCCTTAGTTTTGATTAGGGATCATATTTAAGTTTCCCGGCAGCACTATGTGCTGTCGGTCATTGTTTGTTTGTTTTGCTATTAAGCAACTGTACGTTGTGTTTCTTTATTAAAACTCGCAGTATGAGTACCCTTCTCTCCTGTCTGCTTGCGTCGTCCTCTGGCTCGCGCTTACACTCGCCACCCCACTATCCACAACGTTACAGTAGCAGAATTGCTGCTGAAGTCACAATGCCAGTGAAGAAAAACATTGTTATTTATGAGGAAGTTTACAGGCAAGTCCATTCAAAGTTAAAAACATAGAAAATAATAAGCATTACATGGGATTATTGTATATTATTAATATTATCATTATTACTAAATTGTTATTATATTAGAATCGTCCGCTATGGTCAATATGTCAATAAAAAAAAGTCTCCTTTATATTTCTGTTGTCGTTACTGCATGCATTTTAATGTGAAATTAATCCATCATATCTATCCATCCATATAATATGTATAACAATCTAAACATTGTTTTTTTTACAGAGGAGCTGTTGGCATGTGGGACCAACTCCGGGTAGATCATGGCATTGAGTTTTACTTGACCCTGTGCTTTCTCAACACAGACATAACTTTAACAGGCAACCTTATTGTCACGATCGGCGCGCTCACGTCTATGCGCGCATCGTGCCTCCTTCCCCCGCAGCGCACCTGTGGAGGATTAGCCCCACAAGTGCAGGACATTAGTAGTTAGTTTCTGTTAGTATTTAGTTTCCCCAACAACCCCAGGAGTTGTTGGGCATTGTTTTGGCTTATGCCCCGTGTGTGTGTTATTAAATCAACGCTTAATAGCGTTTCACCCGTAACTCCGCTTGTGTGCGTTTCGCTGGCTCGCGCTTACTCTCATCCATTACACACCGCTCTTACAGAATGCCCAACCATAAGAAGAGAGTAGCGGCCCGCAAGGCACACGCTCCCGCAGTGTCTCTTCCCACTGGCCCGACGGTGTCCGGAGCAATGGGCTTTCTCGGCTCGGCAGGCGTCTGCTTCCCCTCGGCTGAGCGGTTACGGCGGGGGAACAGGGGAGACACTGGGCTGGCTCACGGCGGAGCTCCAGAAATGGGAGGCGACCGACTGGGCGGAGGACGGCGAGGAGGTGAGGGCTCCGCATTTCTACCGGCAGGAGTCCTCCCTCTCCAGCGATGACGATGATGATTGGGCAGCATGATCGCTGGCGTGCCCCTCGCTCCCAACGCGTGGCGTGAGGAGCAATGGGGATTCTCGCGGGGGGGGCAAGCCTGCCTCTCCGGAGTGGCGGAGCAACACACAGCGTAAGGCTGTCCGCAGGAGAGCGGGGGAGCCCCTCCCACCTGCTTTGACGGCTCGCCGGGGACTTTGGGCGAACAGATGAGGCCAAGCGGGGAGCGCACGTATTATTCCATCTGACTGGGCGCGCTCTCAGCTGGGCTACGGCGCTCCAGAGAAGCCTGCTGCTATGGCCTCAGTCATACCGGGAGTGGGTTGTGCGGCTGTGCACAGTTTGGTCCTGCCAAGGAGCGGGGAGGCTCCCGCGCACCCACCCACGCTTCTGCGGGTCCGACGTGGTTCACCGCAGCAAGCAACGTCCCCGTGGGAGTGAATGGTGAGTGTGCGCGTGTGAACGGTGCGCGTGTGAACGGTGAGTGTGTGAACGCGATCGATGTGTGTGGGAGTGCATATGGTGATAGAGAGAGGGGGTATGGTGAGAGAGAGTGCGATGCGAGAGAGGGGGAGTGCGCATGGTGAGGGAGTGAAAGCGGTGGAGCTTTCACCTTCGTCGCCAGCCTCCGGAGCTGTTGTCAGCCCGTCCACGCCGCTGGAGCCGTCGTCTGCCCCAGCCGCTGTAGAGCTCTCACCACCGTCGCCAGTCTCTGGAGCTGCTGTCAGCTCGTCCACACCGCTGGAGCTGTCGTCCTGCCCAGCCGCGGTGGAGCTTCCACCACCGTCGCCAGTCTCAGGAGCTGCTGCCAGCTCGTCTACGCTGCTGGAGCCGGCGTCTGGCCCAGCCGCTGTGGAGCTCTCACCACCGTCAGTCTTTTTGGGTTTGTGTCGCCAGTCGTCCTCAAAGCAAAAATAATTCAGGAGATGTGCAGGCGGGATACAGGCTGGGACGATCCTCTCACTGACGAGCTTCGCCCAAAACGGGAACAGTGGAGAAGTGATCTAGCCCCTCTAGATAATGTCACCATATCCCGTACTTACTCACCTGCCAGATTTGGAAGGGTTTTAAAGACAGAGTTGCATCACTTCTCCGATGCCAATATGAAGGGTTACGGTCAGTGTTCATATATGCGACTCCAAAATGAGGAGGGAGATATTCACTGTGCCCTAGTTGTAGGAAAATCACGTGTCTCACCAACCAAGGTGGCAACCATCCCAAGATTAGAATTGACAGCTGCAGTTGTTTCTGTAAAGATAAGCAACATGCTCAAGGAGGAACTGGGATGTAGCGACGCCGAGGAATTCTTCTGGACTGACTCTAAAGTGGTCTTGGGATATATAAAAAACGAAGCACGACGATTCCACACGTTTGTGGCTAACCGCGTTCAGAAGATTCAGCTCAGCTCAGTCCCACAACAGTGGCGATATGTCCCAACCAATGAAAATCCTGCTGGCCATGCTTCTCGAGGCTTGACTGCCAGGGAGTTTTTGTCATCTACCTGGCTGACCGGGCCAAAGTTCCTATGGAACAAGGAAATAAAGCTGGCAACAGATGAAGTAACAGAGTTAACAGTCGGAGATCCAGAGGTCAGGAGTGTTCTAGCGCTCAGTACAAAAAACACAGAACGTGTGAGCCTCGTCGATCATCTTGGTCACTAGCTACGCGAGCGGTTGCACGCATTCTGAGGCGCGTAAGCAAGAACAGATCAAACTGTCTCACCACTGTAACAGAACGTTGCCTAATCAAAGATCTGTAGAAAAATGTGTATCAAGAAGAGTTAAAACTGCTGAGCAAAGGGATCCCCTTTGCTCAACCTCACAATCCATTACACACTCTTGATGCCTTTCTCCACGACAACGGTGTCCTCAGGGTGGGAGGGTAGGCTGCGCAACTCCTCTCTTCCCAACTTCATCAAGCACCCTGCAATCATTCCCAAAGATCATCACATCACAAGGATGATCATTGCTTATCACCACGAAAGGATGAAACATCAAGGTAAGAGTTTTACCATTAATGAAATCAGGCGCAGCGACTATTGGATTCCAGGAATCAACCGGGCAGTCGCATCCTACATTCGTCAATGCCTCACCTGTAGACGGCAACGTAAACCTATGGAAGAGCAAAAGATGCCAGACCTACCCCCTGAACGGTTGGAACCATCACCCCCCTTTACCTTCTGTGGCATGGACTGCTTTGGGCCATTCCTTACAAAACAAGGAAGAAAGGAGAACAAGAGGTACGGTCTCTTATTCACTTGCCTTAGCTCCCGTGCGATTCATATTGAGATGCTTGAAGACATGTCGACAAATGCCCTCATCAATGGCCTTCGATGTTTCATTGCCATACGTGGTGCCGTTTGTCAGCTCAAGTCTGATCAAGGAAGCAACTTCGTCAGAGCTAAAAATGAACTCAGAGAAGCTCTAAAGGAAGTAGATGCAGACCGTCTGGCTGTATTTCTTGCCGAGAAACAATGTGACTTCAGCATGAACACACCCCATTCTAGCCACGCAGGAGGGGTGTGGGAAAGACAAATACGGACACACTTCTACACTAAGGTCTACACTTGCCCTTTCCTCTGGTAGATTAAATTATGCTTATTATTCTTAAACTGCAGCAATAAAATTCTCATACGAGTGAACACAGACAGCGGCGATGTTGCATTACCGTTAGCACCATGCTTCACCTAGCTTCGCTTGACGCAGCTAGCCTGTAAGCTACAGTAAAAGAAACTTTTACATTTTGGTCCGCTAATTTCACATGCATGCATTATATTTTACTCCTTTCCTTCCTTACAGTATTAAAACACATTTATTGATCAAACATATCACAACCTTCGTTCTTACCTGTAAAAGGGGAAATATTAATAAAACACACGGACACGATGTTGCTTCGCTCAAGTCCAATGTAGTAATGACCGAGCGTAAGCCACACATTCTGCTACACAGTCCGAAAAAGGCATTAGTAATCGAACACAGATTAGCAACTCAACTAGTACTTAAAACGGGATGGAAATTTAAGGACACAACAAAATACTAGGATGAAATAAGTATAGTTTCAAGTGCGTTTTACCCTAATAACCCATCTTTTTAACCAAGCAGTTCAATGAATTACAACATTATTTACTTAGCAGTTTTACCATTTAATGTATTCCGAATACCACTGTTACACATGCTGCCCTGTGCAGCCGACATCACAGCTGTAACAGTGCAGATTTGGGGGTGAGTGTAGGCGCGAGCCGGAGAGAGCACAGCGACAGCCGATGGATGAAAGTTACGCATGAAACGTATTTAATAAATAAACAAAACAAAAACCACAGGTTACATGGGCAACCAAACAATGACTCACAGCCCTACACGCTGTGAGGGAAACTAATAAAGACAATAATTAAACAAACTTAATGCACCTGTGCGGGGCTAATCCCCTGCAGGTGCGCAACCAAGAGGAGAGGCACGTAGCGTGCATGAGCCCGTGCACGCTGATCGTGACAACAGCAGGCTTAGGCTACCTCATTTCATGGTTAGCTGGATCCAATGCTTACAATCAAAACAATGGCGCACGTTCGCAAAAGTAGTTTGTGAATTTAGATATTCATATGGTGGAGGTGAAATAATTCTAATGAGGGCCCACTGACATAACAGGACAACCAAAATCAGAATGGCTTGCTGAAACACAATTAAAAAGGATGCCCAAAAGAAACTGACTAGATTGTGGGTTGGTAGACACTCACTAAACCCAAATGTAGCACTGAAAAAGAGAGGTTTTCATAACATGTCCCCTTAAAAAAACTAAAAACTAAAACTAACACTAGCATTTGTTGTCGGTATCACCTGATGTAGTATATGCATTAGTGTTTTGACATGAAAACAGTTACAGAAATCAACAACCCCAATGGCGTTAGACAGACAAATATACATAGATAAAAACTTCCTAGTTTGAAAAGCATATGTTGAAGGCAGACTGTGATAGAGCTATTTATAGGAAACTCCCATTCAAACCATTGGGAAATGCATGGATCCAGAAGACCATATATGGGCATGCTGACGTCAAGCAATTTACAAGAACTATGATTATTATGGTATAGCCTATCATATAGGCTATACCATAATAATAATAATAATAGTCCTCTTTTGGGCATATACCGCATATGTCCAAAAATAATAAGTAGGCCTATTTCATAATAATTACAATTCGTTATTAAAGCATTCTGCTGCTTATTAGTGTTTTTGTAAATCAACCAATACAAGGGTCTCATTCAGGACATTGATGTGTATCTGTTGCGGCCATGAGGGAAAGATGTTTCAAATTTCAGAATGTAACCAATTTGGATTTACGACAACGTAAAGCACAAAGCGGCATCACGCACGCGGCGTAGCGCGTCATATCTTCCAACACACAACCAGCTTTCGCTTCCTCACCCGCCCAGGCTCCCAGGCCAATGCATAGACATTAGTTTAAGTAGACGCCTGGAACCCCGTTGTCGGAAGCCTAGGAAACCATGGTTTGCCGCCACCATTTTTATAAGGTAGCGCACACGCTCTACGGACGCCTATTAAGAATGAGGCTGGAAACTTATGTTTAATTCCAAATAATGTTTGTTGTGAGCAGAGACCGTGACCGACAGTGCATATCACTATTTCCATGAGACGTTTTTCCTCGGGAGCCATTAGGTCTACGTGTTATCTTTATTTCTCCACTTCTTTTAATCTGTTCAGCTAAAATTGAGCTAAAGATGAAAATACTATAGGCTACATACCATTAGAAATTGTGAAATGAACTCAATATTGATTGATGGGATTGATGGACTTATTATTTTACTGTATCAGCACAGGCTACAATAATAAATTATTAGCTAATGATCCTATTGCCTTATTTAATACTTAAAACGAATACTTGAAAACATTAGGCCTACATAAAATGTTGATTCATGGATTTACACTGTTAAGTCGCATAAATAATTATATTAACATGTAAATACACTTGATTCTACAACACATGCAAGCATAACTAGATAAATAGCTTCAGACTATTTCAAGTTTGTTTGTTGTATTCGTTTTTTGTAAAAGTTTTATGGTGAGCATGTCTGTGCAGTAGGCTACTAACAGCTCACTGATGCATAAAATACACCATAATTACTGTCATTATTATTATTATTCCATGCTCTCAGGTTTGTTGCTTGTAATAATAAAACCATACGCTGCACAATGGTGAGTCATCTCGTCAATAAATATAGTGCTTACAAACGACGGAGTTTTTAAATATAGATATAGATAACTATAGATATTTTTCATGATGCAGGCTGTTAAAGATACGAGCAGCCATAAATGTTATGCGGACAGCTCTGTTATTGGGTCGATCGGCGACCGCAACAAGATGGCGCCGCTATAACATGGCAGGATTGGCTAAATGATGTCTATTTATTTTAATGTCTATGAGCCCAGGACAGTTATCCGTTATCCGCTACTCCCGGAATTCTGCCCACCACTCCGTGTGGACCAGGAGACGTCATGAATGAAAGGAGTGTTTGATTTAACAAATCTGTGGAATACACTGCGAGGTAAATTTTCTATTGCTAACTATAGTATTTAATTTAGAATGTTAAAGAATTTAAAAATAACCCTAGAGAAACCCTTTAGGTTTGGTGGTTAACGGTTTAAGCTAAACGTAATTATCTTTTATTCCATTAGGAACTTTTGCCTCAGACATTGTATGGTAGGCTATTGTTGACATAATGCAATGCAGTACAAGATACATTGTTTGGAGTTCAAGTAAAGATCAACCTACTTTCACATTGCTCACTTGAGATCAGACCTTTGTCTACTGGAGCTGGCTACATATAACCTTTGATCGTGAAACAATTTTGTGTTTGTATATTTTCTCTTTTACTATTATTTTACTAAACCATGGACAGTTAGTGAAATTATTAGTATTTACCCACACACATACATTACCAACAACAAACAGCGCCTCTTGGTTTTAAATCCACAGTGCCGGGTCAGAGAGAGGCTGCTGTGGTGATGGTTTTGGACCCAAGTGAGGGTTGCATGGATCGGGTTGATGGAGAAGATGTTGGGAGGAGTAACGAAATGAGGGATTTCTTGCTGAAGAAAGAAAACAGAGCTGATCCACTCCAAACCACTGGCAGCTACAGCTCCACCCCCAGACCTTGCATCAATAAAAGGGAGCGGGTATCCCACAATGGACATGTGGTTCAGACTGAACGGTCTCGCTGGAGCTCTGGTGAGGGCCAGGTGATGAGGTCATTAGGACGCGTGTCGACACCCAGACCACTGCTCCGCCAACCCCTCAGCCTGGAGATAGCCCCCCAGCGCACTCAGTGCTCTAAGGATCAATTGGCAGACAGGCAAATCCTTCAGCCCCCCTGGCGTAGTGGACCTGCTTCCCCCTTGACACCTGCTCACAGCCTGACCAGCCCCAGCCTGAGCCCTGGGGGCTGGATGCGCCGCAGCGAGAGCTCCTGCTCCGTCAACTGCTCCCTGGGATTCCGATCCAGAAAAAGTCAAATGCGACCGGCCACATCCCTGCCCCATATTGCCAGGGGTGTGGGGAGTCCATCAATTCCTTCACCCTGCAGACCATGTTTACTAGTAGCACTCAGGCCTCTTAACCTGGAACAGGAAAAGCAGGCATTCTTCCAGTTGGACTACAAGTATGAGCCTCAGTTTGAGTATGCACAGCCCGAGCCAAGCAGCGTCCTAGAGAAATACAAGGAGGGCTCGGGCATGTTCCTAGATCAGGTATGTTCAGTGTAAGAGTAAGGATGCGGTACGTGGTGAGCGATAAGTCAGCATTATGGTTTGTAGTATCATATCAACAATAAAGTAAGACATTTTCATCAACATAAACAATTTTGCGAATACCCACTCTACATGGTGGCTGTCACACTAACCCAGACCTTTGTGTTTCTGATTCCAGGCAGTTGGAATCATGGAGTGTGTACTGAGGAAGTTTGGCTCCTATGAGAACTTTGAGGAGGTCACAGGTGGCAGTGTGTTGCCTAAAAGTAGAGTATGGGCAGCTGTGCGAAAATACCTTCAGAAAGAGGGTTGTGTAGGAGAGGTGTGTGCAAAATTACATATGTCACTTTTAACTTAATGATACACTCTTCGATCATGTTATAGTACCCCACAACCCCCAAATATTGCCCTAGCTTTTTTGGAAACATTGCACAGATTGGTTGAAAATCGCCGGGCTCCTGCCACACTCACAGTTTCCAAACAAGCTGTTCAATTATTTGAGGTTCAGGCGACGCTGTAACTTAATTGAGGTTTGCCATCAATTAACTACTCATTCGCCATAGGTGCTAAAACAGAAACTCACTGTTGTATTTATCTGCCCATGGCTTCCACTCAGTTCTTAGAAACACATTTTTGGACACATTTTCTCATTCAAGTGAATGGGAAAATGTGTCCAAACTTTTGACTGGTACTGTACATATAGACAGCATAACATAACCATGAAAACAGACCAACAGAAAACATTTTTTATTTGGGCATAGTATGTTTTTGGGAAACAATGGAAGTCAATAGTGGTCGAAAATACTGATCTGGTTCCGGTCCACAAACAATTAATTATCTATTGCTGCACGACAGCGTGATGACTTTATATTGAGGTAAGGAAGCTACAGGGTCAGGATTTAACAAAAGTTAAATTCCACTTTAAAGCAACAATCTTGAACTTTTATATAATTTATATTAAAGAAGTCTAAAAAAGTTTGACATTAAGAAAAATAATGAAACCATGAAAATAGAAGTGGTGCTGCTGTTTATGGTGTGGCTGTCTGATGTGTGTTTTCCGAGGTGGTCGTGTGTTTGTCTGAAGAGCTTCTGTCTCAGGCTGTCATGATGGTGGAGAGCTGTCGGCCCACACTCACCATAAACCTGGCCGGGGCTCGACAACACTGGCTGGAGGGGATGCTTAGACATGAGATAGGTGCACAGCAGCTTCGTGCTTTACTCAGTTTGAAGTGGTAGTGAACCATCTTCCCTAAAAGGCAGTAGTTTAACAATTATGAACTTATTGAGGTAAATAACTAGTGATTCCACTGTCCAGGATATTATATCCATCAAGATATTCGTGGTCATCTAAATGATGTGCATGCAGTGTAATGTATGCAGATCCAAGCAACATTACCACTCTGAATTGTTGTTAGTGTTTGGAGAACAAATATAGACTTCTGAGGTAAGAGCTACATCTATGGTGGCTACACGGACAATGCTTGCTAGTGGAGATAAACTTTGCAGCTTCAAATATGAAATTATGCCAGCCATGACCTTTTAAAAAGGTCATGGACAGGACCTTTACATTGCATTATATATATACTGTAATATATGAATATATACCGTGTAAGTTTGTGGCAGACAAATACTTTTCTTCTAAATATGTGCCTCCAAAAAATTACATGCTTTACACATTTTTTTGGCTTTTTGTTCCATTTGTCCTCTCAGGGACTCACTATCTGCGAGGTGTGAACAACAACTTGCAGCCCTGGGCCACCACAGCAGGCAGGAAACAGTTTGGCCTTAAACCGGCCAATCCCACAGAAGAGGGCTTGGCCAGCCTGCACAGCGTGTTGCTAAGGAAACAGCCCTACCTTTGGCGTGCAGCTTTGCTCTATTACGCAGTGTACCATGCTGCCAGTATGAGCTTCAGCCAGCTCTTCAGTCACATCGCACGCTTTGTCCAAGACCCAGACGTACGCTGGGAATACTGTCTGCGTGCCAAGAGAGGACAGACGGACACCTCCAAGCCAGGTGACTATTCACATGCAGCCTTCATACATTTGTACATGGTTACAGCAGTGGTTCTCAACCTCTTATGACCCATGGGGCCCTACCTTGCACCCGGCGCAAAGTGCGACGCAAGTGTCTTTAATAGTTTCCAACTGACACAGTTGTCATCTTCCCATGTGGTCGGAAAAATTGTTGGCACATTGCTATCTCGAGGCAGCAGAAAGCGATTGCGCTATAAAACTATAAAAATAATAAAATGTATTATAAAATATTAAACTTGTGCACAAAGTGAAAGCATGCGAGCAGACCATCTATGGTTACAGCAGGAGCAGCAGTGGTGGTCAAAAGTTTACATACACTTGTAAAGACCATGTATGTCATGGCACTTTGAGTTTCCAATAATTACTATAACTCTTATTTAGCTGTGATGGAATCATTGGAGCACATACTACTTTGTCACAAAAAGCAGTCATGAAATGTGGTTCTTTTATGAATTTCTTATGTGCCTTCTGAAAAGGTGACCAAATCTACTGGGTCAAAAATATACATACAGCAACTTCAACGATCATTTGTGGTGTAGAAAGTTGTATCAATCAAATTGACTTTGTGACATGACCTCTTTAACTTCGAGTGATTATGATTGACTAAAGCTGGTGACTTCTCTGAGCCCAGTTAAATAGGGCTTGTTTGATACACTCATTAGACTCAACCACAAATGCTACGATTGGCAAGTCTAAGGAGCTCAGCATGGATCTGAAGAAGCGGATCATTGACGGCCAAGTCAGCAAAGTCACTTGGAGCCATTTCAAAGCAGCTACACGTCCCAAGATCCACTGTACAAACAATTGTTTGTAAGTATAAAATGCATGGCACAGTTGTGTCACTGCCACGATTAGGGCTGGGTATTGGCAAGGACCTCACGATACGATACGTATCACGATACAAGGGTCACGATACGATTATATCA
>JAODLI010073819.1:0-13895 GCA_027575585.1 Percopsis omiscomaycus
GGTTACATGGTGCTATTACACGGAGCAGGTAGGGGTTACATGGTGCTATTACATGGAGCAGGTAGGGGTTAGGCATCCTGCTCAAGGATGCTTACAGGTAAGCCGACTCTGGGGCTCGAACCCACGACCTTACGGCTGGGAGTCCAACATCTAGACTATCCTGCCCCACAAACTTTTCAGGTTTTGTGAGCTCCCATTTTGAACAGCCAGTTGAGCGGCCGGAGGCTACAGTGTCTGTCTCTTTCCCCCAGGCTCTGTCTTCTCTGCCGGGGGAGCTGTGTGAGCTGCTCAGGCCTCTTCACATCCAGAGCCTCAGGAACGATGAGGTGCTGCTCCTCAGGGACTCCCGCCGGCTCGTCGATCGCAAGGATCACATGGCACAGGTACACCCACACTCCGCCAAGTCGCAATCTCTACCTTAGTTACCTTATTTAGTTTCTGAATTGCTGCTATATGTCAGCGATTCAGCCTATTGTCCATTCACAAAATCCTTTCCTTTTGCGGTTCTGATGGTTTTTATAATCGGTTATCTCGGTGGCCCATGTGCTCTCCATTCACTGATTGGTTATGAAATGATCACTTGCCACTTCCTTACCCTAAAATACACACATGCAACTGGAAAACTGGAAAGTTATAGATCTTAAGGCGTTTTTCCACTGAACGCGAAGCAAATTGTTGTACATGCAAAGTCAATGCAAAGACGCGAATAGACGCAAATTCGAGCCGGGCAGCGCGAATGGCGCGAACAAGCGAAATTCGTGCCGCGAAATTTGCTTGAGTTGAAATTCTGAAACTAGCGCGAATAATTCGCTTGACGCAGTGTGGCGAAAGCCTATCAGCGCTAGTTGTGTCAGCGCATGGTTGTTGACCAATGGCGGAAAGATAAGCTATTTTCTTGAAAGCCCCTCCTCTTTCCGGTAGAGAAGGGCTTATTTGCACGAGTAAAAACTAATAATCGAGCTTTCAAACTGACGCGAGTAACGCGTTCAGTGGAAAAACGCCTTTAGCTTTAACAATATGAAGGCCAGCAAAATTGTACATGCTTTTCTATCTTTAATATGTTGGCAGTTTTGAACATTAAAGCAGGAAAGGGGAAAAGGGGCCAGGCGTCATGCACCACTGGAGCAGGGGTGGGGGTTAAGGGCCTTGCTCAAGGGCCCAACGATAGCGACACAGGGAAACGGGCAGGGACAGGGAACCATGTTCTGGCGCTGGGTGGCATTCCTGGCCTCACCCCTCCCTGTACCCAAATATTTATAAGGCCTTTTTCTCACACTTTCAGACAAATACAGGTGGAGAGGCGGTTGTTTTTGTCAGTCTGCAATAGCAAGCTTTGTCTTTCTGTGTTCCGTGTGTTCTGGAGTGAAAGGGTCCAGACACCCATGTGGTTTTTTTTGTTGTGAATTTCTTTCCCAGACAGCAAGACCCCCCACCCCCACCCCACATGTACCCAGTTGATACAATACATACACTACATATCAACCAGCAATCAGAGTGCAGACATAACACAAACCTCCTCTTCCCTCCCGGAGGAGCAGGGGAGAGAAAATACTCCAGTGCAACTTCCTGTGAGGTTGTGGCATCCAAAAAGCTCTCAGATAATTGATGCTTCCTGTTCTAGGGGCACTTGTGGACATGGCAGCCGCTCACAGTCTGTATTAGACGCTGCCTGCTAGCTTGCTACATTTGTCAGTTTTCCTAGACGGGAGGAATGACGCACATAGACACCTTTTTTGAAAACTGTAGGTACGGCATATGGAAAGGCTTTTATGAATGGAACGTAGACTGAATCATTATGGTATTCACTCATTTAAAATGGCGTTGGAAGTATTTACATTTATAGCGTTTAGCAGACGCTTTTATCCAAAGAGACGTACAATTGGTACATTTGTCAACAGCTGAATACACCAGTTATAGTAAGCAAACAGCATTCTGTTAGATAATGACAGCAGCATGTCACCAGGGCCATCTTAGTTATACATTTTACAACATACAGTTGTAAAACTGATCTAACAGATCAGGAAAGAGAAGGAAGTGGATGCTTCTTTAAATATAGAAAAGGTAGGGTTATTGCAATAACTCTTAATTCACTTTAATTTCCCTCTCTATGCATCTCCTGACACCCACACTCTGCCTCTGTCCATTCACAGTGCTGGCTGAAGGCGGTGTGTGTGGTGAGACATGGTCCAAACCCCGGTCCTCAGGCGGCTGTGGCCTCTCTGGTGAGCCTGCTGGGTCGCTACGCCGCGGGGGTCCGCTATGCCCTGGAGCTGCAGGCGCTTCACAGGGGCACAATGGAGCCCAGCCAGGCCGACGAGGACGACACCAACCAGTCTGTCTCGTCCATCGAGGATGACTTTGTCACTGCCCTGGAGCATCTAGAGGAGGAAGACACTGGAGACACTCCTTGTAGGTCAAAGATTGTAGAACGGAAAGTCTGGTCGTGGCTATCATGATGTACTATATTCTAAAAAAACCTAGATAAAAATAAGATGAAGAGATGAAAATACGGTTCTGTAGCATAAGCCATCCATTTAGAATAGTTATTAATGCACTGATAATTCAATATCAAAATTATCAATATTGCATCTTATTAATTTCTTACCCATTCTCTCTCCTTCCATATTTCTTTCCACAGCAGCTGCTCCTTATCACCATGGTAAAAAGCGTGACATAGCATCGCAGACGGTCCCAGTCCACAGGAGGCGAAAGGATTTATCAGGCTCACGCGTTATTATAAGCTCCTCCTCTAAAAACTCCTCAACCAAACATAGATCCAGCCCAGAGGTGTCCGTCACAGTGCAGCGGTCGTCAGGCGTGGATTCCCAGTGGACTCACTGCAACCCTGGAGCCTGCATCTCGTCGCCCGCAGCTCGCGTCAGCGAATCAGAAGAGTCGGACTGCTCCAGCCCCAGTCCAATCATATTCCTGGATGAGGTGGGCTACCAGAAGAGCATGCTGGCCAAACTGGACATCCCCCAGGTGCCTGGGGGACCCAAAGAGTGTGTTGAAGATTCAGACTCTGAGGTCAGCGAATTCTTTGACAGTTTCGACCAATTTGATGATCTGGAGGATCTGAGCTCAGAGAACTGCACTCTGACCCTACCTCTGTACCCCACCAGCACCTCTGCAGCCCAGAAGAGGAGGTCCTCTGAGGCAAGTGCTAGTGGCGCAGCATCAAAATATGTTTCCCGAGGTTGCTCCACCAGGGGCATGAACCCTCATCGCTTTGACCAGCCCACTCTACCTGCCAATGTGAAAAAACCCACTCCACTTAAACCAGGCTCCCCCTACTCTCCCCAATCTGAGGTGCCCGATTCCCCTCGACCAGTGAGAACATCCTGCGAGGAAAACGGGGGTCCACTCTTCAGTCCTGTCAGCTATTCTGCTTTCAGTCCTCTGGGGGACTTTGGTGGTCCTCTAGAGTACTTCTGGAAGACAGACGTAGATGGACAGGACAGCTCAGAGCTGCAAAAACCCCAAGACCTTTGCTCTTTGTATAAGACATACTCAGACTTTGCCAGCAGTCTTTCCAAGGAGATTCTAGGGTCTGTATGTGGCCACCAATCTGCTGTTGACATCTGCGACAACAAGAATTTGAGCTGTGTCTGCCACAAAGAGTTCCAGAACACATCAGGCCACCTGCTGAAGCTCTCAGAGATCCAGGAGGCGGTGACAGTGTCCAAAGTTCAGCAGACGTCCCAGTCTTTGAAGGACGGCATTCAGAGGTTTGCCTCAGACCTGGTGGAGATGAGCCTGGGCAGTGCCCTGAGAGACCTCCAGAAAGGTGTTTCCTCGTGCACCACCACGCTCTGCCACCTGGCTGCCCGACTCACCTCCTCCGTGTTTCAGATGGCCTTCCATGAGATCGGCATGCGGCACGCCTATGTGCTGAAGGAGCGGGCCGTCAACGGCTTGGCTGGCTTCCTGGTTGGAGAGGCTGTCTCTGGAGCGCTCAAGGAGTTTCTGACAGTCAAAAAGCAGATCTTCCACAGCACCGTAACACGTTTTGCCGCCGACCTGGCAGAGGAGCTGGTGTTTGAGGGCATAATGGAGGTGTGCCAGTTCTCCCACCCCTCCACCCCTCTCACCCCTAGTGACTGGTCCTTTGGCCGGGGAATAGAAGGAGAAGAGGGTGAAGAGGTGGTAGTGTCCTCTTATGCTTCAGACTTGTCCGAGTCTGTTCTCCAGGAGGCGTTTATAGAACTCTCTCAAGCCGATGTCACCTTCACCAGCCAGGCGGCTATCAGTGTATCTCTGGACAACATCTGCTACGTCAGTGCGGAGGACACTAGCACTCACACCTGCAGTTACTTTTTAGGCCAGCAGGTTTCCCATGCCAGCGCAGCTTCCGTTGCCCCTGGTCCCTCTGGAGACGATGGCGTCTGCACGATGAAGAAAGCCCTGTTCACTGTTTCGGGTATGGCCAGCTGCGTTCCAGTTCCCCAGGCAGGCCAGGCCCTCTCCTGCATTCAACCTTTGGACGAGACTTCAAGTTGCTTCAATTCCAGCGTGACCCACACCTCACAGACCAGCCCCGGGAGAAGCCTGGTGACTACAACCTCTTCTGATAACACTACAGCAACACAGACTGAGCGCTACTCTAATGGAACCCTGACGCAAGGCTCTGCAGAAGAGCCCACCCAAGGAAAGTTCCCCTTCCACAACTTCTCCGGCAACATGGTGGACATGATAATGAGTGAGGCTTGTGAGCTAATAACTGCCACTAAGATGAAAAAGAGTTTTGGCGATTGTGCCGACTTCCTCACTAAGACCATTGGAAGCCGGAGAGGCTCTTCTTCTAGGCCAGGTTCAGTCAGCGATGAGGCCCTGGATTCCCCTTCGAAACAGGGAGGTGTCAGGGAGAGCTTCAGATTCGACAGTAATGACTCCGTTGGTGTTGGGGAGCGTGGCCCTGCAGAGGCTGGGTGTCAGAGCTCTGTGAGAGGGATCTGGGAGTCTGTTCCCCGAACTACAGCCAAGGCTGACGCACAGCCCACTATGATGAGCACGCTGGCTGTGCCGGGCGACCAGAGAAAGATGTCAGACCCCGAGGTCGATTCTAGTCCAGGTTCTGGTCATAAATCAAGCGGGACTCCTGGTACTCCACCCTCCACCCCCCAGCAGCCCAGTGAACTGTCCAAGGAGAAACAGATCAAACGGTTCTCCAAGAAGCTAAAGGGCAAGCTGGCGAAGGAATTCTCCCCTGCCACCCCACCTCCAACTCCTCACTACCAGCCCGAGCCCGGTCCAGGGCCTGAGGAGTCAACCCCCGAGGCGGAAAAGGCAGACTTCATGCTGAAATTGATGAGGTCTTTGTCCGAGGAAGCTGAGGGCAACGAGGAAGAGGAAGAGGCTGAGGCAGAGGTGGAGGAAGAAGAGCGAGACGCTCGCAGAGGCCTGGAGGCTGCGGACCGCCAGCCCGAAACGAACCCGTCGTCCATTCGCAAAATGTCTAACAAAGAGGCCCTTCACTACGCCGAGCGGCTTGCTTGCCACATCGTCTCCATGGCAACGGAGATGGACACCCTGGCAGGGGCGGAGGGGGAGGGCAGAGCCGCCCGAAGGAGAGACAGCGTGGCTCAATTCTCAGAGAAGACGCTGAACTCCCTGTGGGTGTACGCCGGGGAGGTGGCGGGGGAGGTCATCGGGGATGTGAAGAGGATGGTGTGGTCAGGGCAACAGTGCCCTTACCACAGGGCGCTCAGGAGGAGGAGCCTGGAAAGGCCCGGCTCTGGACGCGCCCAATCCCACTCCGGTCCAGACCAGAGCCTAGATTGGAGGCTCGAGAGACTGGCAGAGTGTTGGTCCAGCGACCTGCTGGCCTCCACCCTCCATCCTCGCACCTCCACCTCCGCCTCCGCCTCCTGCCTGTCCTCAGAATACCCCAGCTGTGAGAGTGTGACGGACGAATATGCCGGCTACCTCATCAGGGTGCTGAAGAAGGAGGGGGGCAGTAGGGAACTTGTCCTTGATCAGTATGCTAGCCGCTTGGCCTACCGTTCCATCAAACTGGGCCTGGCTCACACCGCCCGCAAGATGAAGCAGAGACCCTCAGCTGCCCGCCTCCACTCCTCCAAGTCCCTGCCGGATGGATGGAAAGGGTGTGATGAGGCAACGTCACCCAGCGACAGAGCGGCGGAGAACACCCAGTGTGCCTGCAGGAGCGAGAGGGAGTACATGGATCTAGTAAGCTTTGCAGAGTCCCTGGCTTACAACATTACACATGATGTTTCACGGAAGTTGAGGCTGTCGCCTGTGCGTCTGCCCAAGTCTCTTACGGACTCCTGCCTTTATAAGAAATCCAAAATTGAAGACATGTCGGAGAATCTAATTCGTAACTCATTCTCCTGCCCCCTGCTGCTCAAGGAGGGCAAGAGCAGGCCTTACCACAGCACAAGTAGTCTGTGTGATGAAGGCTACAGCAGCGGGGCGATGCAGGTCATCGAGCACTATGCCAGGAAAATAGTGCACGACACTTTAGAGATGGGCCTGGCCTGTACTGGACATCCACCTAGGGAGCACCATGGAACCCAAGGCCAGGAGAGACACACCCACGCGGAGAGGCTGTCAGGGGGGTCAGCACAAGGCTCAGGCCTTGGCGAGAGGGCCTGCCGCGACTGTCAAGCCAGTGAGTGCCCCTACTGTGCCAAGCCCAGTAGGCCGAGTAGACACCAACAAGCATGCCAGAGGAGGAGGGGGCAGGAGTGTGAGCCTGGGTCCGAGCGACCCGCCGGAATAGAGATTCCCAAAATCCACATTGACCTGGACCGCAGGGCTGCCTTCGCTGAGGAGATGGTCTCCGCCGCGATGGAGACAGCCAAACGCGAGCTGAGCAACACCAGCCTGAATGCCGACAGCGGCATCGGTCACGATGGGGCCAGCTATGCTGAGAGCCTGACCGCCGAGATCATGACCTCAGCCATGTCCAACGTCTGCCAGGCTGCCAACCTCAGGTAAACACCGTGACTGTCGGGTCCACGTCGACTTGTAGGGCAAGGTGTACAATCCTGGGTGGTTGTTTGCTGTTGACTTTTCTTCTATTTAGAAATCTGAAAAAGATTACTAAACACATTGGATCATATGATACTGTATCAATTCTTCTAAAGTTTCAACTTTATTGGTCAAGTCATGAAATGTTCTTTCCTAGTAGCAGCACTGGCGCACTTGGATAAAAGCGTCGGCTAAATGACCTAATTGTAATTGGCACACCTTTATAGGAAATAAAATGAACGTAGATAAAAGTACTTAGAAATTACATACAAATACAAAAAAAAGTAATACAAATACACTGACTATGAACAATAAATACAGTTGTGTGTGTGTGTGTGTGTGTGTGTGTGTGTGTGTGTGTGTGTGTGTGTGTGTGTGTGTGTGTGTGTGTGTGTGTAGGGGTAAGGGGTGATGAAATGGTGTATATAAAATGTCAAGTGATGTAGTGTAGTGAAAAGTGAACGTAATCAACATTATCTAAACCACAGTGGCAATATACATGGATCTCTTCCCTTTCCCTCGCTCCGCAGCTCCCCCGGGAGGGAGGCCACGGAGTCGACAGTGTCTCGTCAGCTGAGCCTGAGCGTGGGGGAGGACAGTCTGGGCAGCTGGTCCAACTTGAGCTTTGAGGACGAGCATCCAGACGACAACAGCAGCTTCCTGCACCTCAGTGACAGGTACAGTATACCGCTGCCGGCGCTACCACCGCGTGACTGCTTGCATGCCACCTGACACTTGGAAGTAAATGCGCCCGTGTGGCTGGGAACACCTCTGAATGGACTTGGAACCCTCAATAACCAACACAGTTCATTTTTTTTTAATGAGGCTGATATAGCTTACACAGCATCTGTCAGATCCATGTGATTATTTGTGACCCAGGAAAGTCATTTTGTGATATGTACTATAATTAGTTGACCATACTGTTCCGAACTGCCCGCATTTTGTCCAAAACCAGGGAATGACCGTATGTTTTTCTTGGACCCAAACTAGTGGCTGTAACTCGCATGGGTACATTCACAAAGCTTAAGCGTGTCTATTCCAGAACCTAAGACATCACTGCTTATGGCCCCGGGGAGTTATTTCTAAATCAAAGGATCAGTTTCGCTTGCCTTTTTAACCTGACATTATCATAATTAGATAGTGGAACATTGGGTGCAGTAGAAGACACGGTTCCTCCCTGGTTCGAGTAGAACTCGGATTCATAGGACTCCTGTGTTTGGGTACAGACGCGAGGCACTTCCGGGTCGGCGTAGGGTACATGGCATGATTTGGGAACCCAGCTTATACTTTGCTGCCAAGAAGCAATGTCCTCTGATTTGTGCAAATACTTCATTCCATGTGAGCTTTCTCATGCTAATGTAGATTTGATAGAAATGTCTTCTGCAGCCAAGTTTGTCTATGTTTATGGGGTAAGGAACATGTTGGGTGGCATTCCCTCAGGGACACTGTTTCACCCAGTCTTCAGTCATGGGTGGGAATCGCATTGTTGATGTTTCTGGCGCGGCCTGCTATCTCTATAGCAGCGCAGACGGTCAACATTTGCGATTCTTTCCCAAGGTAGTGAAACAGCAGAATGTGTAAGCCACTAGTTATTTTGGCCACCAGAGCCAATTGAAGGTATCATAATATTTTCTAAAGGTGTGTCTTGGAGCATTCTCCTTGCCCCGAGTGCTGTTTCTACAGAAACAATGTCCGGCATGTGTAATTCATTATCAAAAGGCCGCGCCGAATGTTTCTGCCTGTCACATAGAATAACGGAAGGAAAAATTGCCTTTGACGGCTTATTTGGGTAATTAGAGCTCTGATGGACTTATGAACAAGCTGTCAGCGTGTGTCATTCAAGCTGTCCGCAGATAGAAAGCATTTGTGGTGGTAATGCAGATTGATGGAATTATTTTTAGATATCTGCCTACCTGTACCCTGCAAGGGCAAGTTGCAGCCAGAAGGCTAATCATTGACTTATGTGTGTATTGTTTTGCTGCTGTTGCCAACCCTGGTGGAATGTGGAGGATAAATGGGATTAAGAAAAACCAAGAATGTAATGATCTCATACCACAGACTTTGGCTCAATAGAGCCTCAACGCTAGAGGCGGAAAACTGAGATCAGCGACGGAAAGATGCACATCATTTGAGAAGACTAGTTATGACGGTTTCCTTTTCTGTTATGTTATTTACACAAATACCTGCAGTAGTCACAACATACCTTTATAAAGCTACTACATGGCCTAGTACATTTTCAACCTTTTTCAGGAGGACCGATTTTTGATTTAACGTGATTTTAAACACTCAAACGAACAGTGTTTGTGTGAGTAGTCAGGCTTGTTGAGGATGCACTGACATCCTTGTTTCCCCAGCAGCAATGGGAACAGCAGTAGTTGGAGCAGTCTGGGTCTGGAGGGGGAGGTGTGTGAGGAACACCTGTCATTCTCCCCCTCAGACAGGTCAGTCGCCAGCTTGCAAGCACCGCACGCTTAAGCTAGTCAGACACTGCTAGGACAATGGGGCTCACCTAGCATGGGACGTAGACGAGTAGGAAACGATAAATAATAAAACCGATGTAGGCTTTTTTGATGTCTGCAGCCAATATGCTAGTATTTTAAAGCCTACTCTGTCTCATTCTAGGGGCCCCCGAGTCACCTGCATGCCTAGCAGAACGCAGAAATAAGATACTTGCATGTAAATGTTTAATTTTACTATACTGAGATGGTGCATGTGTCTATGTGCGTGAATGTGCATGCTTGTTATTACCTTAGCATAGGATGCATCATCTAACGCAGTGGTCTCCAACCTTGTTAAAAGTTAAATGAGAGGGGAGGACAGCCTTTGGCCTTGTGCCTGTAACCAAAACACAGCACTCTCAACAGCACCCCCCTCCCCCCCCCCCGTGTGGTATTGCTTACAAATCCATCAACAGTATTAATTCTGCAGCACCTTTGTCAATACATTGTAAATTTGTATTATTAATTATTATTGTTATTGTTATTAAGCTACTGATTGGCTGGCAGAAGCTACTAGTAGCGTGTGAGCAACGTGTTGGAGACCACTGATCTAATGTGTTCTACTTAGCATTGCTAGCATGATGTTGATGTTGTCTACTCTTGAAACGTGGCTCTAGAATGGTAGGAACCCCATATTGCCCATCTCTCATCGGCATCCGACACAGTGTAGCCACCTCACTGCTGCACGAGGTTAAAAAAAAACTAAAGCAAAACATGAATGCTGAAAGTTACTGTAGACTTCCTTCTTCCGAAAAGAAAGCAACCAAAAGAGACTTGATGTCTGTAGCTGTAGGCTGTGTCAACGTGATTTACTACCTTTTAAACCGTTTACCTCCCGGCATGTCGCATAGCAGATATTTCCGCAACAGTTTAAATGTGCATTTGATTTTTCCATTCTTACTGTCTACTTGAAGGGTGCTTGAACATAATGTCAGGCATTGTTCTCTAATCTGCGGCTGGCTGGTAAAAGATGTAAAGCAAGAATGCACATTTACGGACACATTAGGGAAAACGCAGCCTGCCTAAAACTATTTTCTCCCAAGGCGTCATGCGATGAGAGTTGCTTTCATTGCTGTGCTTGTGGCCTTTTGATGCCTCGCTGCACTCGTATCAAATGAGCCAGCCTAGATGTACTGTGTATATACACTAGAGGTATGCCTGAACTCTTTCGGCCTTTGCTATCTTCCCTCTGCTCTCTCTCTCTCTCGCCCTGTAGTGACTGTACAGAGGACAAGGAGACCGAAGTCAAAGAGGAATCCAGCGGTAAGGATACTGCACCGCCACACGACTATGGCTAACCAGGGCACTTGTGAAGGTTACTCAAAGTTTTCATTCCCTTTTAATCATTAACTTCCACAAGCTGCAGCAATTAGCAGGAAATGGTGTAATGCTAGCCCAGAAGTGGAGGAGCGTTGGGGGGGGAGATAAGCCTCTCTACTTGATGTGAGGTCTTGTTCCTTCCTCTGCGTTGGGTTCACAGCAGTGGGACTTGGCTCGGTCTGCCTCGTGTGTTACAGTCGGGGGATTTTACCACCCCCACATTAAGCCACACTGGCTCATTCATCCACTCCCTCTTCACTGTGCTTCCCTTGGGGGGGGGGGGGGTGTTGGACCAGGACAAGCCCCTCTACACTGGGTCCGGTGTGAGAGCGTGGGAACCCAGCTGTGAAGAGCACAGTGCAGGGGGAGCTTTGCACTGCTGCCTGTCGCACAGCGGGGTCCCTATATACCGTGTGTGTGTGTGTGATCGCTGGTGTAGCGGTAGGCCTACGTATGCAAGAACTACTCCAACCCCTAACAGAGTGGTTTACATCCCACCCCCCCCTCCATGCACGCACATGCGAACGCGCACGTACACTGCTTAACACTCGCACAATGAGTACAATTCCAAGTGTTAAGCAGAGCAGTTGAGGCCAAAGTGTTCTTTCCGTGACGTAAATTTCACCATGCGCACAAAATGTTGGTGGTACGCGAACCTGTGTGCATCGCACACGTGCGACATGGAGAGGCCAAAAGTATACCTCAGGAGGCCGGGCGGGGTATTGCGGTGCGTGAGACCATGCATTTGGTAGTGTACTTTGGCCTCTAGGCATCCTGCTTAAGAATGCTTACAGGTGGGCCAACATGGGGGGCACGAACCCATGACCATCTGGCTGGAAGTCAAACACCCACTACACTGTCCTGTCCCCCCAAATTAACCCAAGATAACAGTCCATAAATGTATGAACAGAATGTGAAAATGAAAAGTAATGCAGTGGTTTGAAGCTTGGACGGGGGACTGGACCGAAACTGTGTCCTCTGCCCTGTGCAGGGACTCTGCGCGTGGACAGGAGCCAGACGCATGCTCCCAGGGCCCTGCTGGTGGTGCTGAACTCCGAGATCAGGGAGCCCTGCCTTGACACGCCTCGAGCGACCCTTGACCCCCAGCTCAGGAGCATGCTGCAGTGGGCGGCAGCCTCCATGGCCGACCTCCCCCAAATCCTCCTGCGACCTGAGAGAGAGCTTCAACAGGTGATGCTTTGGGCTTTAGCCCTCCATAGTGCTAAAGCATCCATCAGCATTTCACCGGACCAGTTTGTCCACTTCCACTACTATTCAACAGTATTATTTTAACAATAAAGTTGTATTCAGGGTTTTCATAAAATATTGAAACATAATCAGTATATTTTTTTTATTGTAACATAAAGGTGTGTTTCCACGTTACTCGCGTCATTTTGAACGCCACTGAACGTTACTCGCGTCAGTTGGAACGCTCGATTATTTGTTTTTACTCACGGGAATAAAGCTTCTCTACCGGAAAGAGGATGGGCGTCTAAGGAAATAGCTTATCTTTCCGCCATTTGTCAACAACCATGGCTGACACAACTACCGTTGCTGCCTTGTACTTGTTGTGGAAGTCCCCAAAACGTACCAAACGCCGTCGTGTTTGGGTTCATGATACCATCCGGAGGTCTGGATCACCACACACGGCTACAATAATTTTTTCCTCCATTTTCTTTTAACGATTGTCCGGTCGTCAGTACATCAGTGATGTCCGGACAATCTCAGCGCTGATCGGCGTTCGCGACACTGCGTCAAGTGAATTGTTCGCGCTAGTTGAAAAATGTCAACTCGAGCGAATTTCGCTTGTTCGCTCCATTTGCGCCGCCCGGCTCGAATTCGCGTCTTTGCATTGACTTCGCATGTAATCTACTCGTGCAAACAATTCGCTTCGCGTTCAGTGGAAACACGCCAATAAAGTTATTTTCTTTTGTGAAAGGCCTGGCAGTTAGTAAAAATATTGAAGATGGAGTGGAAAGGCTTTTTCGTTCTAGAAGTTTGTATGTGCTCGTTTGTTTTTTAAGCCTAAATATCTATGGTTAGTATTATTGTCAATAATATGATTATATTAGTGTTTTATCTCACTCGCACTAAAAATTGACCAGAAATCCTAACTGAAAAACAGAATGGTAACCATGGTTACTTGTCTCCGTGCTACCCTACCCTACCAGCTCCCACTGGTGGTCCAGCGGCTGAGAGAGAGGGAGTGGAGAGTTGGCGAGCTGCTGCAGGCCCTCATGCGCTACTGTGACGAGACCCAGAGTCAGGCTCGCCCCCAGCCAAGAGACGAGGCCCAGAGTCAGGCTCGCCCCCAGCCAAGAGACGAGGCCCCTCAGCTGGGCAGGGAACACACAGCTGTCCCTCTGTTCCAGTGGCTCCTAGAACACGCCTAAGCTGCCTCTGCTCTCCCCTCCTCTGCCCTCTTGCCTCCACCACTCTTCTCCACTCTCCTCTCCTCCACTCCTTTGTGTGTGTGTGTGTGTGTGTGGGGGGTGGGATCTGTAAATCCTGCCCTCTAGTGGGCACTGTCAGTATTGCACCGGACAGGAGGCTTCCTCCATCTTTCTTTAGACTCTTGTATAGGGCTCTCTACACACACTGCTGCCCCTATAGAGGGCGCTATACAAATTGGCTTACGAAATCTACATTCACGGCTCTGTGTGTGTGTGTGTGTTTGGCATTGCGTGCCGCGTACCTCTATTGCACTATTGTATTTGTATTTCTTCTCCCCACCTCCGGTTCTGTCGTATCCATTCTTTCTTTTATTTTTAAATGTTTAGTTGAATACTAACCGGCATTTCACAGGTGTGGATACAGCAAGTTGTCTTGTACAGCCCATTAAAGCCACCTCGCACCTCGCTGCTCTCTAGTCGCTCTACAGAGTGTCCCCCACACACAGACACACACACACACAGACACAGGCAGACACACACACACACACACACACAGACAGACACAGACACACACACACACACACACACAGACAGACACAGACACACACACACAGACACACACACACACACAGACACACACAGACACACACACACACACACAGACACACACACACACACACACACACACACA
>JAODLI010073820.1:0-13893 GCA_027575585.1 Percopsis omiscomaycus
CCCCCCCCCCCCCCCCCCCCCCCCCCCCCCCCCCCCCCCCCCCCCCCCCCCCCCCCCCCCCCCCCCCCCCCCGATGCACCACCAAGGACAGTCAGAGGCCTACTTGGGGGACATACTTCTTTATATGCCCATATGAACAAGAGCAGCTATGGAATGTAAAGAAGTATGTATCCCAGGTTGGAAACAAATTCAGCGCAAAAATCATCATCAAATAGGATAGTGGTTCTGTGACAGAAACCTTTTTCTATATTCTTTTCTATAATTAGTATCCATCTAGTTTAATGTCTAATCTTTTATGAGAAATAAAATCTGTACATTTTGTTCTATAATGTTTACTTGTAATGCTTTTTATGTTGCCATTGTATTGTCCCTTATTCAATTGTGTGACTATCAACCCCAACCCCTATCTGTGACCCCATAAAGCTATGAACCGCAAACTGCTAAAATAGGACACACACACACACTCACAACACACACACACAAACAACAATCTTTCTAAAGTAAAGAAGAAACAAAGACATCAAATAGGAGACTCACACACTCAAACTCAAAGAATAAAAAAAAAAAAAATGCATCAAACAGGACAAACACACACAAGCCATTTATATGGAAGGATATTGTTTCTTGAACTGGGGCAATGCATCAATGTGTTCCTACCACAGGAAGCTGTGCAGTGCATGAGTGTTTCGTATAGGCGTACATGTATAGGGAATCTGCAACACAACTGCATGCATGTGCTTGGCAGTCCACTGGGCTGGGCGCTGCAGAGAGAGAGGCATACGCTATAGGAAACTGGAGGTTTAACTGCAACCCCAAGTCAGCACTTTCCACTGGCCTGCCATAGATTTTTGGAGATCACTTCCAAACAGTCGGTTGGGCGTTGACAAAGATGAGTTCTATATGCTCCATAATATTAGGTCTTTCGCTCATTTGTTGCCGCTGATAAGTTGGTGTGAATTTGCTGTGAAACTCGCTGCTGTTAAAACCAATTCACACACACATACACCACAGAACAGAGACAGTATAGCTTCCAGTAAGTGGTGCAGTGATTAAATGCTTACTAATGGACAGCAGGGTCTGAGACGACGCTCAGAAAGAGGAAAGCTCCGAGACAGGATGGTGGAGCCTCCAACAGATTTACCAAGCTCTGACGCCTGTCAGCAGTCTCATTGTCTGGCTCTAGGCTCGACTCTTCAAGCTACTCTTGTACAGTGTTTTGTTGTTGTTGTCGTTGTTCGGGAGGGTGTTGGCGATATTTTCTACAACTCAGTTCTGTCCAGGCATTTGAAGTTTATTAAGTTTACAACTTAAGTTACGGTGTGCTCACTCACTCTACCCTTGCAGAAACACTGAAACACTGATATGTCTCGTGCTGGCGCACTTCTAGAAAATGCAATGTCTGAAGTTTATTGCTTGTGGCATTTATGAGATTGTCTACAGTGGAAAGTGACAGAAAAGAGTGGAATGTGTCAACCCCCAAAAAACTAAAAAGATGTGTCTGTTTGTCCACTGGGTTGTCCAGCGTAACTTGACTAAGTTAATTTGTTGCTCTACCATTGAAATAAAATGTTATATTATACAATTCCACATACTGTAACTGTTTCATTTCAGAGATAAGACCACAACTTGCCCGAGTTGAGCAACAAATATTATATTTTTTACAGTGCAGGAGTGGGAACTATTGTGTCACATTTTACCGTATGTTTTTTGACCTACTTACGTATATAAATACAGTATGTGGCCTAGTTAGCGTTTACCTGTCCCTTTCTGGCTGCTATTTGGGCCAGTTTCAGTGCAGTGTTTAGGCCCCTGATCAGCTTTTCACCCTGGGGCCTTTAACCTGTACAGGAGACACAATGGCATAAGCATTACCTTCTAATCTTTCTAAAAGAAACAAGACATTTTTTTAGAGATTCAGTAAAGCCAAAACCCCTTTAGACTTTACCTTGGTCTATAAAGGGCTGGCTAAAATGTTGTCAACTGTATGTTTTTTCATTTTCTCATGATTCATTTTCAGCAATCATTGCTGTGTCCATTTGAACACCAAGCCCATCGTTTTGAATGAATGATGTAATATATATGTGTTTTGATGTGAATGTAATAGCAACTTAGCGAGTTTTTTAAATAGGCAGGGCCATTAAGGAACTTGAATCAAAAATATATATCAAACTGGATTCCCAAAACATTAAAAAATTAACAAATGTGTGTGTGTGTGTGTGAGAATGCTTTTAAATGTAAGTTTACCTCTGCCCTATCGACATGTGTGTGTGTGTGTTTCATGTGAGAGGAATTTATTGCAGAGAGAAAGGTCGTTGTACTGTTGGAGAACTCTAACCTGAAAGGGCAGAGAGAGAGAGAGAGAGAGAGAGAGAGAGTGTGACCGGGGGAGAAGGCTTATGTATACGCCGTAGTGGAATCGGAGCGCAGGGAGTTGTTGCTGGCAGGCGGGCGAGATGAAGCGAAAGAGGAAAGGAAAGAGAGGATGAGATATACTGGATTGATGATGCAGTTCTGGGCCGCCGGAGAGGTAGATGTAGTGTGCGTGTGTGTGTGTGTGGTGGGGGGGGGGGTATTGTTCTGTCACTTTGCCTATGTCAGCAGGTGGAAGCTCTCATCAGGACATTAAATATGCAACAATGCTGACTGTGCGCCAGCGCGCTGAGGCAAGCCGAAGCTGGACGACTGGGGTAGATTGTTGAGGGGGGGTCGCTGCTCAGACTAAACCACACCAAACCAACAGCCACCACTGGGCTCCCCAGGCTACTGGGTTGACTGACTGATTTATTGGATGGATGTATAGATAGATGCCTTGTCCGGGGGGGGGGGGGAGGCCTTGTCCGTCCCCCCCCCCCCCCCCCACACACACACCTCCTCCAATCCCCTGACCGGGGTAAAGGATGAGTTCGTAATCCGGGAGGGTCCCTGGGAGGGATTAAACAGTAGTTACAGAGTGCTCTTGTGGAACAGAGGCTATACCTACCTACAGTGAAGTCCCTTCCTGAATGGAGATATAAAGTGGCAATGCAATTTACAGTAGATCCAATTGCAATGTATTCTGGGTAAAGTATTATTATTGGAGCGTTTGTCGTACGGTATCGGATAGTTGGGGGTGGAATCCGGGGTAGGGTTCCGAACGCCGTTTAGAGGGCAGGTGGTCCATGTGTGTGCAGAGTGTGCACATACTATAAGCCACAATGGCTTAGTGTGTGTGGGTGCGTGTGTGTGTGTGTGTGTGTGTGTGTGTGTGACGAAGAGGGGTGAAAAGACTAGATGGTGTTTTATATTAAGCGTCTGTCAGTTATTTAAAAATGTTTTCTCTTTTAATCATGTAAATGTGCATTGGCAGCATTCCATGAAATATAATAGGGCAGAGAAATAATGGAAATACAACAGAAATGTATGTCACCTGCAATGACACAGGGATGCACACACACAAACCATAGAGCCACCTTTCATGTTTATTGCTCTACAGTCTGCTGTGTTATGAACAGCAATGTTTGTCATCAAACTTATCATTATTATTGATGGAAACAAGGCAGTAACTAAACACTTCTTTAAACAAAAACTTGAATGAAATTTAAATACATTTTTGCTAATCAATAAAAATGTAATGATAATGTGTTAATAATCCCCACATTCCTGAGTCAGTACGCAGCAAAGATTCAAAGCTTCTAACCATAGTTTAACACCAGTGTTAATTGTGTACTAATGGTACAGAAATAAGTTTGACTTGATATTAATAGCATACAGACTTAATTCTCTTCTCTGTACATGTTCAGTAACAAAGACTTGATTCTATATGTGAGCACATCTTCCTGCGCTCACACAGTATAACGTATGTTCACTTCATTTAATTTTAAAAACATATTGAGTGACAATACCGCTCCGATAAATTACTACATTTATACATTTTTAATTGTTTGTCGCCTAAAACTATAGACTACAACTAATAATCAAGAGAAATATATACAGTAGATCTAAAATGTACATGCCACTTAATATTTGTTGTGTTTATTTGTGCATCCCGTCGTTGATAGATCTATCCCCTCTATAAGTCTATCCCCTTGAGTGGAAATTAATTAAAATAAAATTCCAGTTACACCAGATGAAACAGTCACTCACTTACACGCTTGTCAACAGTCAGTGAAAACGATGGGCTTGGTATTCAAATGGACACAGCAATGTTATGAAAATGAATCATGAGAAAATGAAAAAACAGACAGTTGACGAGAAAAAAAAAATGATTCTGGTAATATATGACCTCTGAAACCTAATGAATTAGTTGTAATTATGAACTTTAAATGTCAATCAGGTAATTGGCCCAGGCATTACAGAGATTTAATGTGAGAATGACGGCACATTTGTTGAAAGGGATCTGAGAATCAATTATGAAAACACACAAACTAAATTGATGATTTATCATTTCATGATTAAGTCGTGCACTCACTTGGGTCTGAGAGCTTTACCCTTTACCAGACACACGCACCCACACACGCCGGTGCACAGTGCACCTCCAAAAACCTGATCACTGTGAAAGCTGGAACAGGGATCAATGTTGAGGTAATTAGTTTCAATCAATGAAACAGACATCTGCTTGAATTAGGTTCCAATAGGCCCATCCCTTTCACCCGTGCACGTGTGTATGTGCTTGTATCTTTGTGTATGTCTTTGTGTGCATGCACACTAAAGTCAACATACGCAATTGATCAGAAGAGCTCCAAGACCGCGACTGGTTCACGTTAATGATTCCATTAGCGAGCTATTTCCGCAACCCAGGGCAATTCCTAAAGTGATATATTTTTTTCTATGCTAAATATTCTAAAACTGTCAAAAGCAATGCCACAAGAAAGCTGAAATGTTTATTGTGCAAGAAAAAAAGTCAGTTGTATTAGCCAGAGCTAATAATTTAATAAGAATTGTAATACACAGGGCAGTAAATAAAAGTCACAGGATCTCTTTTGACCTCTGACTCCATGTGCTCCTCTCAATCTGTTACTTGTGTTTTAAAGGTACTTGGTAGAATGCTGTTTACAACAGTTGGAATACCATTGCATTTAATGACACGGGCTAGCCCAAGGGCTAACTCTCCCCTGCAGTATTTCAAAACAATATTGTCTTCTTAATCTCTGAGACAATATCTATGAAAATTCAGGAATACCTCACAATGCCTCTGCTAATACATTTCCTGGCACACCACTCTTATCATTGCTGGGTATAACAATATGGGGAACATAGATTGTGTAGAAGGGTTGCAAAATACAATTATAGAAATAGATTGAAAAGCCACTGTAGAGATTTTTCTGAAATGTGTCTGAAAAGAATTGATCCTCCTAATTATATCTTAAATAGAGACATTTACATGATTTAAGTTATGATATGTGCGTTCTTTTTTAATAACTACTAACATATTATTAAAATAAATATTTCATATATTATTTAAAGCATATTCATGTTCATTAGGTGTGTGTGTGCATGTATACTTGCATGGGTATCTGTGTGATTGGTGGTCTTTGTAAGAAGATGCCCTGTCAATGCCAATGCTTATCTCTATGAGGGCCTGTTTGATCTCATATCAGGGGAGAGTGTTTGAGAGCAGAGACTGTGTGCTGACTTAGGCACACGCACACACACACACACAGGGAGGTAAGCAGATGTTTAGTAAGCCGGCAAAAGCATTAAGTGAGAGTACAGAAGAACAGAAAATCCATCATGCAGCCAGCCAGCCATTGAAGCACACAGACAGGTTAGCTGCCTGTTGGCCAATAAAATTAGCACTCAGTCATCTAGCCAAGCGGCCAGGCTGACAGCGGTCAGTCAGTAAGTCTGTCAGTCAGTCCTTGTCAGACAGACAGAGTATGTAATTCGGCCCTTCTTGTAAGCACAGACGCAGGATCAGGCTGACTTGTTGGCATCCCTCTGTCATAGTACTCGCTGCTCAGAACTGGCATTACTGCATGGAGAATGAGGGGGCCTAGAATGGATAAGTTCAAGTTAAACGACAGGTGTGGAAAAAAATGGTCAGAAGGAATTAAAGCCAGAAACGAAGAAAGTAACAGAAAGAGCAAAACTGAACTAAAGGTGAGGTAGTAAAAAAAAAAGTAAAGAAGAGAGAAGGAATAAGAGAGAGAGAGAGAGAGAGAGAGAGAGAGAGAGAGACAGAGAGAGAGTGGTCCCATAAAGAGTTATGCGTTCTGATCTATTCCAGCGATCCTTGTGTGCTTTGAGATAATTGCTTCCATTTTGTTGCACCGAGACTATTACAGTATATGATAGCTGGATTACCATCTGTAACTGTGGGCTTTACACAGCAGCCTCAGTGCTGCATCAGCACTAAGGGCCAAAGTACAAACTATATGTTTAACCAATAGCATGTGTGGGCTGGGTGTTGTTGGCCCTAAGGCTATTGAAGTGGCTACACTCCCTCCACGCTATAGCTCCTACCTGCTAAAGTGGAAATAATATTTCTGCCTGCTGAATGCATCTATGTGATATATGATCAATGATCATATATTATAGAAATATGATGCACTGTTTGTGTTTAAAGCAGCAACTTTGTCATACATAAATTAATGTTTCTTTGCTATTTATCACTGATGCAAGTAGTACAATAAGGATTTGCCCTACTGACCTAATGCCTTTGCACCATTTCTTCAGTTTTTTATAATATTTGTGACGTTGTGACATTCACGGTTCTATAAGATAGTTCACTATCTTGTGTCAAACAGCTGTGTCTCAGGCTGACATACGTTATTATAACACATGAAACAGATTGGTAGTGGAAGGATCACTTAGCACTTACTTCCAAGCTAGAATAAGAAGTTCACAATTGTATCTGATGTGAATGGGAATAGATAGTGTGTGCTGGCTGTTATCCTGACGTTTATTGTTGTTCATCAAGTCTGGGTGGTTTAGATAGAAGAGCCTTACCAATACAAATATAATACAATCTAGTAAGTCATTTGTATCGACATTGAGTTGAATTAGAAATATTTACCAGGAAAATTGAGCAATACTTATATATGTCATAGCCTCACATTCATAGCACTTTTAATATGATTGGTAATGAACCAGGGAGTTTAGAATGTGCCCTTTTTTCAGAAAGATTAATAAGTAGCCTATATATTAAAAGATAAGTTTGACACCTAAGCGGAAACGTTTCTCTTTTTAAGATTTCTTTATGGTCATATCTCTGCTCTGGCAGGCTTCCAGTAGGCTATACAGAGATAAAGAAAATACATGGATAAAAGAGAGGCAAAATTTAACACCAATGTGAAGTCGATTTAAACTAGCTGTAACTGTAATGTGATTAAAAGGTTTCAAACTGCCTGCACCTGGTAGGCTATATATTTTCACATTGCTGCATACTGAAAGGTATATGGATATACAGTACATCGTACGGTATACTTATGAACAGTATTGATATTTCACTGGGGAATTACGGCTACACTACATTGTCTGACCACTGGAGTTTTCTTCCTCCAATTTCAGCGGTCAGTCTGTTTGACAGGGGTGAAATGGGTGGATCCGCTGAACATGTCCCAGCCTAACTTTAGAGAAAATATAAACAGAAAGCAATTTCATGAGGACTTTACTGTTTGACCACCACTTATCCTATGCTGGTGTACATATTCCGTTTACTGTAGCCTAACACATTAAGTTAATGTTTTCTATATCAACACATTTTTTTTTAAAGAAAAGTGTCATTATTTATGCATGCTCTTTTCTCAAAATAAACTTTATGTTACCTTAAGGCCAGCCTCTATATTGAATCCTTTAATCACAGTTGACCGCTCACTAAACATTCATCTTTTAAACAAGGAGACGAGCGGCTGAGTTGCCACAGATTCTAATCCGGATGGCTCTAACTATATTCAGTCTTTCCATTCACGTCTCCTTTGCCTGTGTGTCGCTTTTTGTAGGCCCAGCAAAACAGAGAGGGTTGTCCCACATTCACAATGGGCTGCGTGTCAGTCGCATGGGGGGCTTTATGTGCCAGCTTCTGTCTGACTTTAAGTGCATTGGATTTTTGTTTCATGGCAGCGAGTATATCAAGCCCGCCTTTGTGGCCCTGCCGGTAGCCGGTAATGAATGCATATGACTAAAATACCTAAGTGGTGGGGGGTGGTTCATTAAGGGGGGCTGGAGGGGGTGTACAGGGAGTCAGGGTGGATTGTGGGTAACGGAGACGGGCCGCTGACACGTGCTCAGAGTGTGAATCAGTCTGCGTATAGGTAGAGAGAGGTATTTGGAGAGAGTGGGATGGGGAGAGAGAGAGAAGACAAAATACAGAGAAAGGTTAAGATAGGTCCGCTGCAGTTTGGCAGCCAAAGCTCTGGTGCGTATGCACCATGACATCATTCTCTGACAAAAAAAGCGATGACGTCTTCCCACTTTATTAGCGCTCTGTCTAAAGCGAGGGCCTCGTTTAAAATGGACAAAGTGTACAGAAGACACCCAGGTTAAACTGTTTCATTTAACTACTGCTGTGCCCTCTCCGCTCTCCTAATCCCTTCTTCTTTAACTTTCAGAGAAGGGAAGCGTTTCTCATCATTTCTTTCAGGCAGAGCCAGTTGATATCTCTTTTTGTTCTGTGCTATCAAGGGCGATTTTAATGTAACAATTTGGACTTAAGACGTATGTGTCTGTCTTATGAGTCACAGTGCTGTACCGCTATAGAACTATTTTGTGTATGGCATTTGTGTATTGCATTTACTCTAACTCTATTACTGAGTTAAATATTGTGAGTTAACACGATAACATAACCAAGTAAATATTATATATTTCTTTTTTTTTACAGTGAAGAATATTAGATATTAGGAATTAGGAATCCTGTTAAAGAGGGTTAACCTTTAGTTGAATTTATTCAGAAGATGTACACAGATAATTACGTGCATGTGTTCATATGCATAAAAAAGGGAGGGAGAAAGGACAGAGTGCAAGGGAAGAGGGGAGGATATAATTAATTAAATATAAAAGCTAAATACCTATTGATCTTCTTAAAGGGCTTGCCCTTAGATAAAAAGGTTAAGAAATAAAACCGCTTTGAGGATTAAATCAAGAGTGGCGTAAGATAAACACCGCAATAATCACAAGGTATCCGCTCAGTAGATACCTTCAGCAATGTGCTGGACAGACGTGTTATAACATTTGGGGTTCATAAGCACAACTGGTCACAGTATCACAAATAAAGTCAGTGAAAAGATATTTAGGTTGGCTGGTGGATGAAATATCGGTGCCAGGACAAAATAGCTGCTCTGACCGTTTGTGTTTCTGGAGATACTGTCAAGTATTAAGCTTCTTGTAAGAGAAAATGGTAGAATATGGCTTTGGGCAGATAAAGAAACTGCTTGCCACCATGCAATATAAGTTGGCTTCAACACCGTGTAGTCAAGCAGACGCTAAGGTCACATTAATTGTTCTTGTCGGCCAGTGTTTTATCTCCATGATTTGGGGAGTGTAGGGAACCTCTATGGGGATGAAGTATTCTGTCTTCCCTCTCTGATCAACCAATCGGACGCAGGAATAATGCTGAGTCAACGGCCTGGTGCTGCTCACGTCCGAATGCAGGAATGGGGTGGGGCCGGTTGGTGGGTGGGTGCATGGGTGGAATTTTAGCCAGCCAGCAAGCGTGCGAGTATACGGTGCACTGCAGTAGCGCTTTTAACAGCGCTAACCCCAACCACTAACCTCTGCAGACCTTAGCCTTGTTACATTATACTTTACCTGGATTGGGTCTGATACACACAACTCCCTCTCACCCTATCTCACTACTATCCTTCTCTACGATCAACTTGTGGCGTTACCATTGTGTGCTGTAGGCTAATTAACAGGCTAGCATCTTCAGGTGTTAACTAAATCCTTTGTTAGGGCCCTACATGTACAGTATATCTGTTGGTTTATACAAACATGGTGTTTTGTTGTTTTCCTGTGTGATAGACTGAAATGTTGGACTTAAATTAGGGTGAGCTGTGAAAGAAGGAAAGAAAGAAAGACAGACAGACATCAATAAGCGTTGAAATGTAACCCGTTGCCTCATGGTCTATCAGTCTCCTCGACAACTAGCTAAGGGCCACTTGTCTTAAAAAGGAGAGAGCGCGGGTTGGACGGAAATACCAGAGAGAGAGAGACATAGACAGAAGGAGAGAGAGACTGAAAGTATGCAACATGGTCATGGAGCGAGTGATAGCAGAGTCATATTGGTGTCTGTTCCGGGGTCAGGCCATGCCACTGTAATGAAAATATCACTCTGGGCCTGTGACATAGTGTTCGCTGTGGGACTACTTTCAAAGTGTCACCCTCCCTTCACCGGTGGTACGCAGGCACATTCTACCTCCTATAATGCCACATGCACCACACAGGATATCTCAGGGGACCTCTAACATTCTCTCTATGTCTCTTTACTCCTGTCCTCTGTCCCAGGGCCCAGCTGTCCCCTAACCAAGGATGGGTTAAGGTTACCTAAGTTAAAGTACAGTTACTTGCATAGGATTTGCTACCTCATAGCACTCCCACTAACAGAAGTCCTCTATAACAATCATTTATCCTCTGTCTATCCTCCTTTTCCTTTCCTTTATATATAAAAAAAATTATCAGAATATTTGCACTTGCCGGTATTTAGGCTGCTAGCAATTATTTTTTATTGTTTTGAATGTTTTTTTAGAGGAATATATTGAGAAATGTATACTGAAAATGCATAGGTGAAGTAACCATGATGATATAATGCCATCCTAATGCCATTCTAGGAGAATGTTGTTTGCTTGAAAGAGCTGGTGGTTAACCAGTTCAACTGTTGACAAATTTACTGATTGTAAGTCGCTTTGGATAAAAGAAAACACTATATAATATAAATAAACAAGGCAGAAAATAACAAAACATGAACACCCATAACTTTCCCTGTGTGATGATCATCAGTAATAAATAAAACATTATTTTAATGTTTATTTTAACAAAACATCCAACAATATTTTTCCTGCAGGGAAAATGATGGTGAAAGCATTGCCTCGCGTTTCAAATTATAATAGTATAGGTGAAACTGTACGTAGCCTATGGATACAACTCCATAATCTGTACACCCTAGCTTTGTGTGTCATTCCGTGAAACAGTCAACACACACAAGAAACAAATCAGAATAAATGGCAGTTCTCAGTCAGGCCCTCTTTCACAGTGATCTTTACTCTAAGGGGAAAATGAGCAGTGTCCACAGCTAGCCAAACTGTAACTTTACGTCTGGATGCTTGCAATGTACTGAGTGAATGAGCATGTAAGTCGACAGTTATGTTCTGACATGACTGTAGCAGACAATGCAGCTATTCACCGAACGGTTCCAAGTGCCGGAAATCAGTAGAAACCTCAGAAGTTTGTCAGCACACAGTCACTGGTCTCCTTTTGTCAAAATGCAGGAACTTCAGGATTTCTCTGTCTATGATTATTCATTTGTGTCCCTCATTGTTGTCATTATTACACTATTGTTTACAAAGTGAGTGATTATCAATGAGATATTAGTTTCTATAGCACATTCAGTGTCTCAATGTGATCATTATGTAAATACGGTGAATTGTGACGTGATTGTAACTCAAGTAAAAGAAAGCCTACAAAAACCAGCCAACAAAAACAAATCATGAAATGTACAAATTGTACAAATTGTATATAACAAACTCACCTTTTAAAATCTGTGTTACTAAGCGTGTTAGCCTACTACCAACCTTTGCCCCCATCCTTTGTTCTTGGGCTCCAATATATGGGCAGGAATGCGGCAGACAGCCACTGTCCCAGAATAGACAAGTTGTCAGCCAATCTAAAAGCCACGCAGCCAGGCGGATAGAGGGCAGCCAGAAGACATGATCACATGCTATCACACACACACATACACACACACACACACACACACACACACACTCCTCAAAATACTGTACATACGCCAGCGTTCACATTTTAGTTCTTTGCCATTCTCCAGAGCTATTTAACTTCTTTGAGAAAATAGCAACACAAACATTCTCCAGATTTAGCACATTTTAGCTGTTAGCGACACAAATGTTCTGCATATTTAGCAGCTTTGAGTGGTTAGCGACACAAATTTTCTCCAGATTTAGCATCTTTGAGCTGTTAGCGACACAAAGGTTAAAATCAGGGCCGGTTGAGTTTCAGAAAGCATCGCTTATGATGTTCCTCAGCAGGGCGATGGCGGAGATGAGGCTTTCAGTACATATCTGAGCCAGGTTAATGATGAAAAGAGAACGTGTGTGTGTGTGTAATGATTCTCTTTGATATTGTATCTAAAGTGATGGGGCGCAGAACGAAGGCCTGTTTGAGGAGTGTGTGGGCAGGGGGAGCACCTTGCTAAAGAAGCAAGAAGCATAGCGAAGGGATTCTCTTCCTAATCTATAGAAATATCCTGCTATGAAAAGGGATTTCACATGTCGCGTCTTCGCCTCTGAAGTAGGGCTTCTCGCTCGGATGCACACGGGTTAGATTGGAAACATTCTCGCACTCACAGACATCTTGCATTTGCTCCTCCCCACACCCATGGATCATTATGCATGTAAGCGCAAAAACACACACATGCACACACATGTAATTAAAAGCACACATTCACACACACAAATATTTACAGCCACATCATAATGTACTGGAAAGACAAAACATAAACAGACATTGGACCCTATCTTGCACTGCGCAATTGACTTTGTACACCGACGCATGTATCATTCCTATTTTGCACCCGACACACAGCGAACTTTTCCCTCCACAGACGCATGCCGGTAAATTAAGGAATTAATTTGCGCTCCCAGGGGCGGTTCAGCGAAAATAGGAGGCGTGTTCAGGTGCAAACGTTCCCTGGTGCTATTTAGCAGTTTCAGAAAACAATTCCGCCACTGACCAGGAAAAACCTAGTCTAAAGTCAGTGGCGCGTTATTCAGATGCTGTTTTAAGGGCGCATGCTTGGCCATAATGTAGCGTGTGCACAACACGCATACACTTTGTTTCTCTCACGGACGCAGCAGCAAACCATACATAATTACAAGGAAAATATTACCAACACGAGGGAAATCATTTTGGTGTCCATGAAGATGTGAAAAAGAGGCATAAATCTAGCGTACACATTTACCCAAATATTCAGGCTAATTGATGACTGATCAAACTACCCTGTTTGACCAATAGTAATAGAAACAATAGTGGCAATTTCCTCCCACGCCTGTTTAACGGAAGCTAATTTGGGTGGGTTTCTCCCATCCCCATACAATGGCACTTCTCTATCTTTTACGGCCCTGACAAGAACATCGGTCTCCTCGGCTGTGAACCGCTCCTGGCGTGCGCATGGCATATACGCCATCATAATAGCAATCCGCCATGGAACAAGCACACCTGCTCTTAAAGGGAATATGAGAGGACGCTCTGATTGGTTTATTGCACGTTACGCCCAAACCCCACCTAGCTACTTCAGACCAACCCATTTTAGATCTGCGTTAGGCGCAAGAGTCATTTATCCCGCCGGTATAATAGCAACATCGCCCGAGATCCGCTCACAAAGCTACTTGCGTTTCGCGTTTGATACTTGCGTTTCAGATCGTTAAAATAGGGCCCATAATGTGTTAGGTAATGCACGTGCATCCTGCAGTGCTGCATGTTGCAGAGGTAGAACAATAGCAGCTCTGGGACAGGTATGGAATTCAGGCCAAGCCATTCCTACCCTCTGTGTCTGTGTGTGTACCCGCCTTCCTCCCTCTCTCCAGTCTTCCCTCCATTATTTTCCCCTCTTCCCAGTCATGGATGCGTCCCCCTCATCAATTTGCCGGTCTCTGAGGTGACAAGTTTATTAAACACAAGAGAGAGAGAGAGAGAGAGAGAGAGAGAGAGAGAGAGAGAGAGAGAGAGAGAGAGAGAGAGAGAGAGAGA
>JAODLI010073821.1:0-13892 GCA_027575585.1 Percopsis omiscomaycus
GGTGTGCGCGCACACACACACACACCCACACACGCACACACACACGCACACACACATACACACCTATCACACACACACACACACACACACACACACACACACACACGCGCACACACACGCACACGTACACCCACACACACGTATCACACACACACACACACACACACACGCACACGCACACGCACACACACACACACGTATCACACACACACACACGCGCACACACGCACACACACACGTATCACACACACACAGAAACACACGCACATACGGATCACACACAAACACACATACGTATCACGAATGTATCATTTGGCAGTTAATACTACAGTGGATATATAGAGGCGTGTTGTAATTCTGTCTGATGAGTATTGTGTTTGTGTGTGTGTGTGTGTGTGTGTCATATCAATATACAATTAGGATTATTTACCCTAACCTCTAATTAGAGTAAAATATTATTTTGATTATTTTGTGCCTTGTATTAATGTTAAAATGTTGAATGTAAAAATAAAATCAACCTTAAAGCTCACCGGAGGAGTAGTCAGTTCTTCTTTTCTATCTATATCTATATTCAGAAAATAAACAACATCACAGTTTAGTGTGAATTGATTGGTGTAAATATATAATACAATAAATCTCTACATATTTTAAGAGAAGATTCCTTTAAATGATGCAGATTTGTACTCACTGTTCTTCCGTCGACAAACGTAGAAAACACCCCCACCAATGAGGAAGAGGACGAGGAAGAGGACAGCTATGGTGATGACGTATGATGGAGAGAGCTTGGACGCCTCATATTGACCTGTAAGACACAAACCAGAGGTGACATGATGGCTCCAGTTCAGGTCATGAAATGGTTGGTAGTTTTGAGTCCTGTTCATGTGTGTGTGTGTGTGTGTGTGTGTGTGTGTCTCACCAGAGTGTTGCCTACACAGCAACTGAATGTCCATGGCGTCGCTGCTCCAGCTGACCATGTTGCTATGGTTACAGATGAGGGAGCCGTTGTGCAGGTGGAGCTGGAGAGGGGCGGTGGAGTTGGGGAGCTTCTCCTCCAGGCAGCAGGGGGCGCTGTGTAAGCATGTCACAGCACCGCTGACAGAGGAGCGGTGAGTGGTGCAGCTCACACTGACGTTACAGGAGTCAGAGGAGGACGAGACAGAGGTCTCCATCAGGACAGGAACACTGACCCGCCCTGACACACACACACACACACACACAGGGGACAGGGTTCATGACCACAGCAGGTATTAGTGGTTCCAATACGTGAAACAGGAAGTCACCTACCTTGAACTGTAACAGAGTAGTCAGCGACAGTTCGTTCATTTTTGCCGACTACTATTGCTCTGTACCGACCACTGTTACCTGGCTGTGGATTATTCAGTATCAAAGATTTATTTTCCTCTGAAAATGTAATGTTTAGCTCTTCATCATATATCCTGGTCTTATTTACTTCAGAATTATAAATTAATATTGTTGTGTCATTAATTTTCCAGACAAAGTCCTCTCTCTTCCCCAGCTGAAGGTGTGTGTTCAGGTCTAGACGTACGGTCTTCCCTCTCAACACCTCAGAGATCACATGACTGGACCCTGTTGGGACGACACACAACACAACAGCTGTGTGACAGACACACGCTAGGAACATGCATCAAGACACATACATGTAGTTTATATTATAGCTGTTCATTAGAGGTCAGGTTATAACACTACAACGTGTTTTGCTTTATGAGGTAAAGCTCGTAACAGCAGGATGTTTTAGCCATGTTTTCACTAAATTAAACATGTCGGATACATTTAGAATCTAATCTAATCTAAACCAATCTAATCTAATCGGGGGGTTTATTAAAAAATGCTTGCCTCTCTTCTGGGTATGGTGGCCAACGCTGGTACTACGTTTGGAGGCAAAAAGCTTTTTCCCCCATTGCCAGCCCATATGGTTCTTATATTTAGTAGTAGTAGTTTAGCAGTAGTATTTATTTTTCTTTTAATTCGTTATCTAGCCTACATCAAATTGGAAAGTTTGTGATATAGGCTATATCCACATTGGCACGGGTACATTTAAACACGGGCTAAAACACTGTTTATGGCCACCCACCACACTACCGTTTTCGCACCGTTTTCATAAATATCCACTTCAATACAGAAACAGTTACCCTGAAATAATTTTTCATAAAAATTACAAATTACTAACAGATTAAAAATGATAAAAGTGATTTAAGACAACATTTTTGTGATATATATTTGTCTAAGAACTATCGAATATTTCTTGTCACTGTTCTGATGAAAATGTAATTTATCACATTCCAGTATTTGTCTATATACTGATGAATCGCTTTTTCGTTATGAAGAGAACGAAAAACTACTATATATTATATTCGTCACGGTATTGCCAAAAATAGTTATTCACGTACTCAATCAATATTTTTACATAAATGTAGACATCAAGCAAATTCACATTTCATCACCATCTTGAAAAAACAAAAAAATACAATATATTTTGACGGAAATATAGATATCAAGCAAATTCACATATTTGTTCTTAGAATGTATTGACATTTTTCATTTTCAATTTGACAATTATGTACTTTGCACAAGGGAAGGAAGTCACCGTTAGCGAAAATATGAGTTGCATTTGTGATCTGTATGACCACGGGCAGAGCCCAAGGCCTCCACGCAGGCCTCTCCACAGCCATACGTAGCACGACGATCAAACTCAAAATGAATCCTTAATACATGGTCCGCGAAATTTAAAGCATCATCATACGATGTGAGTAGCCTTTCTTTCATTATACGGTACAACCCCAATCCTAAAAAACAGTTGGGACTATGAAAAATGCTAATAAAAACAAAATGGAGTCATTTGTCAATTCTATTCACTGTACTAAATTGGAAACACTACAACAACACACTATGCGATGTTTTACCTTGTGAATTTAATTGTTTTGTGAAAATATGCTGTTTTCCTCCTCTTCATTGCTATACAGACCTTATAAGAGTGCTGCTGTCATTTTTGGAAGTTATTTTGAATTCAGGACAGGGTCTATCCCATCCTAATTTCTAACTTGGGAAATTCCCTAAGATAGGATGATTCTGTAGCAAAATTCCTAGCCTAAGATAAGATCCATCACATCAGGCTCAACCTCGACTGTCCTCAAGTGGACCTGTCCATCCCCCTTGAGGAAACCGTCGTGTCCTCCTCTCCACCTGGGAAGAATTTCTGAGTCATCCTGGTCAACCAACTGCCCTGCGCAGCCAACATCGCTGCAATAACACGTGCCTGCAGATTCTCTCTCTACAACATCACAACATCAACATCCCTCTACAACATCACAAGAGAAGCTGCGCAGCTCCCGATCCAAGCTCTAGTGATTTCCCATCTAGACTACTGCAACTCCCTGCTGGCTGGACCTCCGCTACCAGACCCTTACAGCACGTCTGCTATTCGACCAACCCAAGTTCTCCCTTGACACCTCGCTTTTCCGAGACCTACACTGGCTTCCCCATCTCGGCCCGCATCCAATTCAAAACACTGGTGTTGGCCTACAAGACAGTAAAGGGAACTGCCCCGCTCTTCCTCCAAGCGATGGTCGAGTTCCGGGCCCCAACCAGAGCGCTTCGATCTGCCACCTCAACTAGTCAACTGGCACCTCCGTCGCTACGGGGGCATTAGAATCCCTAGGCTCAGTCTCAACTGTTTTCTGTCCTGGCGCTGCGATGGTGGAATGAGCTTCCGGGCAGCAGTCAAGACAGCAGAGTCACTACCCATCTCCTGCAAGAGACTTAAGACCCGCCTCTTCAGCATTCACCTTAACACCCTGACCACTGACCTCTCCACCTCATAACACTCCCACTAACGGAAGTTCTCTATGAAGGTCCTCTATCTTCTGTCTCTATAATCTTCTCTTTCCTGCTCTGATAGATCAGATCAGCTCTTAGAAAATTAAGACCTTTGCTGGTATTCAGGCTGTCAACAATTATTTTGAGAATTAAATAATATGTTACAGTAATAGGTAATGTATGTTTTTGTAATGTATTGCTAAGTTAGCCCTGATGACATGCTGCTGTCATCATTCTAACAGTATGTTGTTTGTTTACTATAACCGGTGTGTGACCTGTTCAGCTGTTGACTAATGTGCTTATTGTAAGTCTCGATTTAACACATTTTCTGAAACAAACTTGTCACTGTCAAAACTCTAGTACATGTCACAGGGTACATTTAGCAAAACACTCTGCAAAAAACATGATTCACTCATAATGATTCACTCATATTTTAAATTTAAATCAATACATTAATAAATAAATCACGTCACCAAAGAATTCCTTTATCATTGCTTAAACCAAAACAGAACAACTGACCAAGGTAACTTTTCAAAACTTAAATTAGTTGTAAGTTAAGAGGAATTGTAACAAAAATGTACCTTGTGAATACACGTTTTCTAGCCCAACGAGAAGAAAGACGTAACAGAACATTTTCATCCTGTTAGTTAACTTGACAGTGAGCAATCCAGTTTCAAACCTCCCTTGTTGTTCCCCCTTTCAGACCAGCCTTCTGGGGTGCTAACAGTTTACTTGGCTTACAGTTGAATTGGTTATCTGCATTTCAAAGCTCTTCACTGAATGCTGTTCCTGTAGAACAGCCTTCTATACTGTCAGCAGGTGTCACTCCGGTTTTGTAATGGAAAGGAGGGTTTTTTTTATTCTAAAGAAGACATCAGTTTTACACGATTGCACCGTTATATGATTTTGAAAACAGGGCTCATTTTGTTGAACGCTACACACAACTCACACAACCACACACACTATTAGAAGAACACAATATAACAACATATCGTTAAACCTTACATATGCCCACATAGCAGCACAAATCACTGTCCTAATAGGAACATACATAAGATCTTACTTATGTATTTAGCATTTAGCAGATGCTTTTATCCAAAGTGACTGCTAAATGCTGTAAATGTAAATGTAAATGTTTTCTGTTAAGTGCTCTTTGGGCTGGTATTTACTGACTTTTTTATTGAAGAGCATTAGTAAGAGTAAGATCTTATGTATGTTCCTATTAGGACAGTGATTTGTGCTGCTATGTTCTGAAGAAAACAAGGATCAATTGCAAGTAACTATATAAAAGTTAGATTAGTAGTTAATATGATTACTGAATTTAGGAACTGTTATGCGTTACCCCCAACACTGCAAGTCACACTCTTGCCAGGACTTGCACCTGTTACTATTACCCCACAAGAGATGTGTTTTTTTTAGTTTTTTTTTTTAGGGGGAACACAAACAGTCAAATGGGAGTGTTGGTTCAGCAGTTACAAAATGTAACTAGGTTTTGTACTCCCAGCCAGAAGGTCGTGGGTTCGAGCCACTGATTTAGCCTACCTTTGCGCATCCTTGAGCAAGATGCAAAAAAATCTGCTCCATATAAAAGAAGCATGTAATTGTAATAAAAGAGTCTGCTATAGCGAGAATCATAAAAGCTACTCCAAATTCCTCCTATATGGTAACTCTCTGCTGAAAAAGGGGCTCGTCTGGGATTTCAACCCGGGACTTCTCGCACCCTAAGCGAGAATCATACCCCTAGACCCGTGGTTCTTAAACTGGGCTCGATCGAACCCCAGGGGTTCGGTGAGTCAGTCTTAGGGGTTCAGCGAGGGATAAGACACACCCGACTCATATGATTCGTGATGACACGCCCCCCTTCGGTGGGTTCGGTGAATGCGCATGTGAAACTGGTGGGGTTCAGTACATCCAACAAGGTTAAGAACCACTGTCCTAGACCAACGAGCCCAAACACAGCTGGCTTCACATTCCATGCAGTGAGACAGAAGTTAAACATAGAGTCTGAATAAGACAAAGTGAGTGGCAAAAACTGACACCTATGCAGAAGTGAGAAATTTGTCCAAGATATTCGGGCCGCGACGAGGATGGGATTCAAACCCACGTGTACAAAGCACAATGGATTAGCAGTCCATCACCTTAACCTCTCAGTCACCTCGTCCATAAATGTTGCTTTCTTGGTGCTAAAAAGCTTAAGCGTAGCTCACATGACTTTTGATCGGCGGCCACTGACCTTTGCTGTTTCCATAAAGCAAGGTGCTGGATTAAGGCTCCAGTCTCTTCGGGGGCTTCTCTTCAAATCAAATCAAATAAAAAAAAAAAACTTCTGACATTCTCACATAAAAACCCATCAACAACATGTATAGTATAATCCCTCCTACTGTACAGTACTGTGAGGGTTCTCGTTCTCAACAACATCACATCTTCTGTTTTATCTGGTGATGCATCTTGGAAAGTATCTTCTTGAATATCTAGTCCAACCCTGCCACTCTTCTTTCCCCACCAACCTGTCTTCCTTGAGCCATGTTTCCAAATGACTGTCAATCATTCCAAAGCCGTCCCTTTTTGTCTGTTTGGTGACAAGACAAAAAGCAGGACACTTTGGGTAGGCCTTCAGCTGGAATGACAACCAGCTGTGTTTGGAATGATTACATATTCTGCTAAGATTGTCTATATATTTCAGCGTGGTTACTGCAGAAATGCAGTACATTTGCCACCATTCTGTTTTGAATGTGTTTTTAACAGTTTTGCAGACAGAGAGTTAGCATTTGTATATAATATATATATTTGCATATAATAGTGTTTTGCAGGGGGTGGAGTATGAAAGAGAATGAAAAACGATTCACAATTTGGTCCACATACACTTCTGTTTCGCTGACTGAAGAGCTTTGACTATGTGACATTAATTTGGACCAATGCATATTAGCAAGTGAAAAAAAATGTAAACTTTGAAAGATGCTGATGTGCTACAATCGCCACTAGAGGGAGGCCAATATCTATATAAAAACTACTTCAAGTGTCAGAAATTGTTATTGTTCTGCCCCTGGAGGGCAGTATGTGCCTAACAAGTCTTTACAATGGGGATAAACTATGGTATGAAGATATAATCTATGGTTATGTCTTTATAGATATAACCATAGATTATATAGATATAATTTGTTATGTACACACACAATAGTTTTGTGTAGATTTAATAATTAACTTAATATTAGCTTCAGGTTTTGCAATTTTATAATGACTTACATACACAAAAATGAAGAGAGATTACACAAATCAGTAGAATTAATCCATTAAATACAGAATCTCAAGATGTCTGATTGATGTCTGATGTCAGCGTAGGTCTCTGTTCTTGTTACCAAGTCCGTCTGACTTGTAAAGTGTGTAACAGGAAATGGTGCAAGATCGATATCAGTCTCGCCTCAGCAGAAACACTCGAGCTTTAGTAACATTCCGTTTCATCATGTTAGGCCGCCTGTATTGACTGATTTAATCTATGGTTTCATCGTCTCCACAAGTGCACCTTCATAGTGAAACAAATGGGGGGGAAATGACCTTTTTACCCTATATGTACCCATTAATTCACCGAACAGTTAAAGCGTTATCATACGGTTGGAGTAGCCTTTCAGTCATTTCTGTGTTCATGCTCCTCCTCTTCATCGCCATACAGATCTACCAAGAGTGCTGCTGCCATTTCTGGCAGATATTTTGAATGTAGAACAGGGTCTATGCCGTCCTGACTTAGGAATCCTAACTTGGGAATTCCCCAAGTTAGGGCGGTTGTGTAACAGCTAAATCCCTATCCTGAGATAAGATTGGATTTTTCCCAAAATGCTGGTTAGCAAACATGTGTCTGTAACACCAAAAAAAAAACATTTAACTATTGAGTTAGCCTACTGTAACAGCTGCGCCTTTGGTGCCTAAAGGAGTTCACCTCCACTGCGGAGAAACCAACAGATTTCTTACTGCTGATATATTTTCTCAAGGACTTACAGTCGCTGCCAACTACCCACAGACCCACCTCTTCGCTCTTTACCACTGCATAGTGTCAGACAAAGCTGTCCTCCCGTAAGATGAGATGCAAACAGACATACATGTAGAAACATTGTCAGCCAGCGGAGACGGTTCGTTAGTTGTAGCCCGCTAGACAGTGCCACGTGTGTATCCTGTTGCCATGAGCACCGGGCACCGCTAATGAAAAGGAATGCCAGAGCCCCGACAAAGTGCCCAACTGCCCGTGGTCAGCGGGGAATTGAACACCTACATTTTCTACCGCCGCTTGACACGCTTCGCTGAAAGCCGTCCCAGCTGTCACCGCTCAAATGGGCTCTCTCACTGTAAGAAGCCACGGGCGCTTTGGCAAATGAACGCCTCCTTGCCACACGGAGCTAGTGCGACTGTCCAAATGTTTGTGTTCTGTGATTATCCTGGGGAATCTTTATTCAATACTTCTGTGACTCCCTACTCCGTTAATTGACTCGCACCAGAACCTTTCCTCTGCAGATTTGGAGACATTTTCCCAGGGCTGTCGAGCCCCGGGGGGGGGGGGGGTTGATGCAACACTGTGGTGGGTCTTGTCATGGAGGGGAGGGGAAGGGGAAGGGGAAGGGGGCAGAGAGGAAGAGGAGGAAAAAGCGGCAAAGCAAATATTCTATTCCTGTTTCTGTTCTGTCCGTCTTCAGCCGCCCTTTGATGTGGTTTAAGGGAGGGATCAAAGCATGCAAGATCAATACCAGCATTTCTACTGGCTTACCATCCGAATGTCTGTCGGTCTGACTCTCACATGGAAGCTTCTGGCTGATTGTGCCGTGCAGGTGACGCAAATGATAACTTACTGTCATTGAGTCCCTAAATATTCTTTACATTGTCATAGTTCTGTTTTAGTATTATTTATCTGTGAGGAATAGCGCTGGAAGATCACAAGTTCAGTCCCCAGCGAAAGCTTGTTCTTCTAGAGTTCAGAGAGAGAAAAACAAGCATCGTAGAACCTGGTCGATGTGTTCTTCAATACTTCCTGAGTGCAACAATGACAAAAGAACCAGGTTCTCTGTACCGTCTTTTCCGTCTACGCAAAGTCTCGTAAACACACAAACTTTCCCTTTAAACAGAGACATGCATTAAGCTACTGAAATTATCTGGTCTGTTGGAAAATAGAACCACATTCTTTACCCTGTGTTCTTTACCATCTTGGGGGCACAGAGCACTTTTCAAAGAATATACCTTAGCATGTGCCCATGATACTAGCAAATAATGTTTCCAAAGAGCAATTTAATAGAGAAGCATGTTAGCTCAATCGAGAATTGATTTATTCATTAATTATTACTTTATTTATTAGTGTATCAACACACTCCATGTAATGAATAACTCGTACACCCTGTTTAAGCCTGTGCAATCTAACCTTTTTAAAAGCTCAAATAATTCTTACACACTGAAAATGGCAGAGTGCAGTTTTTATTTGAGGACTGGCATTGCATTTCAATATAGACAGAAAACTCCCCGTCAGCCGACAGACTTGCAGGGAACCGAAGAAACAAGTAACATGAATGTAGGGGCGGCAAAAAGGGGTGATTGAACATCAGGTAGAAAGGAAGAGAGATTGGGGTTTGAGGGAGGGAGGGATTTTAAGTTTTTCTTTTTTCCTTTTTCGTTTCATCTTACACTGGCTGTCAGCGTCACTTTCCTGAGCTTCCACCTCTTAAATGACTTGCAAGCAAAAGCAAAGACAGGCCGATGATGAAACATCTGATGGTATGGTAGACATTGAATGGAAATAAAGGGATTGTACTATCAATATTCTATGGGTGGGCTTGATCTGAGCGAGAAAGAGCTCAATATTGGGATCCAGGGCTATTTATTTATCAGCGTTACACAGAAAATGTTTTAAATTTCCTCCCAAGCAAAATCAGAAGTATATATACATACACCCATATGTACTTTGACTTGATAAATCCCACACGCTGTAAATTCATTAACATTAACCCGCCCCTAAACTATCGACAAATCCCTACTGCGGGAACCATCACTCTGAAGTCTGAGCCAAAAAGCAAGGAAGATGTAGAAGTAACTGCCTATGGGTGCCTTTGTTCTCCGAGTTAGGCGACTGTCTCTCCACCACAGTACACACATCCACCTGACCCTGGCTCCCTCACACTGGCTCCCTGTTATAGAAGATTTGACTGACTGAGGCTGGCCCCATGTTACCTTCCAGATGTATTGATTTAATGAGAGCCAACATGCAACCCTCGAGGGGGCCTTTCTGGTCGTCCTTGTTTGCCCGTTTCCCATCCAGTTAGTTGTGTTTTCTGTGTGTTCCGTGTTTCTGCTCCAGTCCTGGTTTTCTGTCTCTCCGGTCACATTGTGTCCTTGACTTGGCTATTGTTTTCCCCTGTGCTCTTAGTTAGTGTTTTTAATGGGGGTGAATGTGTAGAGATACTTAGCGACATTTTTTTTGGGTGAAAAAAAACAATACAGAGTACGGTTGGTCGATATTGCCAAAATTGTTGTCATGATAAACAAATATATCAGCTGATAGTGATAATTACCTTTTTATTAATTTTTTTTAATCTGTTTGGACAAAGTATTATACTATGTGTTAAAAAACATTGTTTAAAAAACATTAAACAGGGGCTTTTTAAAAACAATTCATAAAGCATTTACTTAACACTTCTGTGTTAAGCACTAACATGAACAGGTTGAGCTATAATAATTTGTGTATCAAAATTATCGAAAAGGTGTCCATACATTTTGTTATCGTTAGTTTGATCACAATAAGTATTGATCTATTTATTGCCCAGACCTAAAATAGAGTTGTTGTTTTTTTAAGTTTGGGTACTGATATACTGTACAGTGAAAAGCATTGTTTCAGTTACAGCATTTAGCAGACGCTTTTATCCAAAGCGACTTACAATTACATCGTTCTATTACATGGAGAAGATAGGGGTTACATGGTGCTATTACATGGAGCAGGTAGGGGTTAGGAATCTTGCTCAAGGATGCTTACAAGTAGGCCAACTCGGGGGCTTGAACCCACAACCTTCTGGCTGGGAGTCCAACACCCAGACCACTAGACTATCCTGCCCCTCATGCCCCTGTATGTTTTATGTTTTATGTTTTATGTTGTATGTTTTATGCTTTATGTCTCTATGTTCTCTGCATGTGGCCTTTTGTTAACTGTGTCTAGCTGTCTCTGCTAGCTGCACAGACCAGGCAGGTCTAGTTTGTCTTCAGATAACCTTTCAATGTGGGACTTTAAACTGTCTCTCTCCATCTCAGCTGATATGTGCCGGTGTGTGTGTACGTGTCACAGGTTTCCTATTAGGAATAACACCATCAACAGGAAACGAGATGGGAGAATTTCAGGAAAAAATTGTTAAAAAGTGATTAAAAATACAATAAATACAGTAAAAAACAAATAGGCAAACAATAAGCCCTATGCTAAGCTAACCTATCCCTACAAAAGTCAGAAAAGTCCAAAACTAAAACAACAACAACATGATTTCTATCTCCACTGTTGTCTGAAAAAGTGAATTATTTTCTGTAGAGAAACCTCAGTGTTTCTTCCACACAGGTGGCCTGCAGCATATGCAGTCACATGAAGGACCGACTGCAGATACGAGTCAATAATCTGCCGAGGAATCGTAACAGGTGAGGGGGAGAGGAACATCACCACTGACACAGAGATGATACGTGACCTTGAAAAACCAACAAAAAAAACTGCTTTACCTGCAATGAAATGTGTAGCGGCGTATTTCACTGATACTGAGAAATCACTTTGAAAATCCAGTAAGTGGGTTGGGTTTATTGCATTAACAAGTAAGCAGTTAAGATGCAATAGACTCATTTGGAGGCATACAGTAAAGCCGGAAGAAGGACAAAATAAAGAAAAGATTTATTGAATAAAAGAAAACAACCCAGCACCCCATTCCCTTATAGATCTTCCGGAAGGCTGCAATGCTTGGCAAATGTGCTGTGTTCGGTAGGTTGGTCCTATTGGTTCAATCTGGGGCGGGGCGTTTTTGAGAGATGCTGTTTCACATATTGTCGGTAGCAGCGTTTCTCCTACTGCTCGGGCCTGTGACCTTTTTCAGGTGTCATTGCGGTAATGCAGATGAGATTAGAAAAGCAAAACAACTGGGTCATTCAGCGGATGCTGAAGTATTAAGGAGCAGTTGGGGGTTAGGCATCTTGCTCAAGGAGGCTTACACTGTGGGAATTAAACCCACAACCTAGCACTAGTCTGCACTAGTCTTTCATGTCTGCCATGCCGGTGCACAGATGACAATGTGTTGCCCATGTTATTCCACTATATTCACTCCACTGCAGTTGTAGTCACTGTTGTGTGTGTGTGTGTGTGTGTGTGTGTGTGTGTGTAAGCAGAACCATTCGTTTAGTTCACGTCTGTTGCTTACACCTGAACACTTCCTGGGCTCGACCTCACCTTCCTCCTTCACAGAATGCAGTTAGTGTGTTAGTGTGTGTATTACATCACACACCCCTCACCTTCCTCCTTCACAGAAGGCAGTTAGTGTGTTAGTGTGTGTATTACATCACACACCCCTCACCTTTCAAAGTGTGACCAGTATTTCTCTGTCAGTGGTTGTCTTATAGGCTGTTTGTCTTTGCTTGTTATTAATACACGTAGTGTCTTTTTTTAGCTAGCACCCGTGGCTCTGCCTGGTGAAAACCAACCACGCACAACAGCTACTAACCTTGCTGTCTCGTCTTCCTACTATATATTTTATTGTCAGTAGTGTCATTGTTAGTAGTGTCACCTTTACCTGCATAATGCCAGTCCCCCCCCCTCACGTATTGGGAGAAAGGTATAGTGGAAATAGGCTGGCCATCGCGGTGTTGCCTGGGTATTGCGACCCCATCACAACCTCTCTCCTCCCCAGAGCAGGGTGCCGACGGCACTCGGTGACAGGCTGCCTCTGAAGACACATTTCTCCCCTTTGCATCATCCTTCCTCTGCCACACTTGTCCCTAAAAAAAAAGGAATTAAGTGAAAACAGTTAGGAAGAGAGATACTATTTGTTTGAGTTAGATATTGCCTCATATCAAAGGGCAGCACAGACGCCGCTAAGTGGTGGGAAGAAAAGTGGTTCAGACTAACTTGTGACGTGAGTCCTTTGAGCGTTTAGACTTGTTCCACAGTTGCACTTGACATTAGAGAGGCATTATTTAACATCCATTATGCGGGTGAAATATTTTGACGTTACCCAGACATTACAGAGGAAAGATGTTTTAGCGGTGGATACGTGCATTACTGAATGCAGCAACGCCACAAAAGTAAAAGTTTAATTATTTACAGGTTCCCCTATGATGTGCCATTGCTGTTCAGCAACCACAACAGAACGTGTACTGGCATAGGAATGAAGCCATCTTGACCTGTCGGGATTACGAGCAGACAAGATGATGTGTTTTTCGCAGACAATTTACATGCAGCACCTTCCAGCCCGTGTGTCCTTGAGTCAGAACACCCCCTTCAGAACTCATGCATAACAACAAGGTTATTGTGATTTGTGTCATAGCCATCAAGGTGCTGCGAATAATGTGTAATTCTTTTAATCCCCGACCATAGGCTGTGGCCTGGCCAATCACAGCTCCTCATCATGACAGGTGAGCCTCTTCGACTTCCGACTGTCTCCAGTGGGCTGTCAAGTGTCAGTGGCAGAGGTCATAGGATTTATTTAGGGTAGGCGTCATCTAAATACAACCAACTGTATTAAACTGTATTAAACTGTTTACATGACGGATTACTCTGAGCCATGTTATATTTATAGATTAACGTGGGATATAGTGTATTTTACTGTATGTTTCTCTTTGTCAAATGGTTTACTTTTAGTACTTTGGTAATCACAAATACTTACATAATGATATTACAGCATGTTTATATAGTCAGGTTTAGTTACATGTTATTTGACGTTATATGAACTTATCATAGTTAATTACTGAATTGTATCTTATCTACATGACAGATGGGGTCAGGATAGTCTAGTGGTCTGGGTGTTGGACTCCCAGCCAGTAGGGGGCAGGATAGTCTAGCGGTCTGGGTGTTGGAC
>JAODLI010073822.1:0-13890 GCA_027575585.1 Percopsis omiscomaycus
TGATAGAGAGAGAGAGAGAGAGAGAGAGAGAGAGAGAGAGAGAGAGAGAGAGAGAGAGAGAGAGAGAGAGTGAGTGAAGCAGGAGTTCTTTCCGTGCACTCAAGATACACAAATGCCTGGGGTTTTCTGAAATCCAGAGTGCAAGTTCTCAGTGTGTTGCTGATAAATTTACCTCGACCCAGATTTGTTGAAGGCAACATTTGTCAGTGGCAGTATGTGTGTCTGCAGAACCTGCAAAAGTGACCAAAGAAGGGAAGATTAAGAAATATAAACTCTGTGGCAATATACTTTAATGCATTAAAAAGGTGCTGTAGATAGGATTTTAGAGCTATACATTTAGTGTAATTTGTTAGAAATGCCATAGACATCCATCAGCTATCAGTGAATCAAATTCTCTGTGAGATTATCTGCTCTGGTTGATGGCCCTTGCCTCTATATTAGTCACCCTTATAAGTCTATATAAGATTTTACCAGGCACCCGGAGATTTCTGACCAATCAGCGCCTCCTTTCCCTGATTGGTCCAGTGAATCTACCTTGCCTGTCACTCACATGAATGTGCACACATAGCTACAACAGGTTTGTCAATGGCGCTTGGCAATGGCAGACCTGTCTTTCGTTCTTTAGGTAGCTCTCGTTGCAACTCTCAAATCCTACCTGCAGCAGCTTTAATTTAATTCACATCTATAAGTCTTTTTGTGTAATATTCATACATAATTAATCTGACTTTGATTTACTGGGAGAAAGTGCTATTTTGCACCCATTGCTGCCCTCTAGTGTCACTTTGAAGCATTATCACTATTATTGCCATTTAAAACAATTGATAACAAAAGGCTAATATACATAGGATCTGATAAGCTAACCTCTTTTTCCACCCTGTTTGGGGTGGTAAAATTAGATGGGGTGTCCTTCTTTTTTTCATTTCAAGAGATCCAATCCTGCAGCTATGAATCACTTTTTAAGTGATTCATAGCTGCTAAAATACAATCTAGATTTATTTTAAATTCCTCCATCTCATTTAATGTGATACAGTAATATTTGCAACCATTGGGTAATTTGGCCTCAAAATGAAACATAAATAAATAAATGTAAAAGCTGTGTCATTGTGGACTATTGTAATAATTCCAATTTGCTCATTTACAAAATGTGTTTATGCAAAGCAAGTATTAGGTAGCAGGTAGCAAATTCAGAGGTAGGCCCTTGAGAAGACCATTAGAATATTATACTTAGCAGTACTAATGGCCAATAGACAACAGCCTGTTTCTGACCTTGAAGAGACTGAACCAGTGAAGGTCATGCTGACGCTGTTTGTCCTGCAGTCTGAGGATCAGATGTTTGACCTGCTCAGCTCTCGACTCCGTGATCAGAGCCTCTGACTGTCTGATCACTGCCACCACTGCATCAGGGTTTGTCCTTCAAGGAGAGAACATAATGTAATTCAGTGGAAATAGAAACTTGGAACGTTTTTCAACGTTCTAAGTAAGACTTACTTAGAACGTTAAAAACGTTTCAAGTAACGTTTCCAAATTCGAATGTATTTCAAATGACTTGCACTGTACAGTGACACCTACAACAAACCTAAACAAAACACTCACAATCATTGTGTGTTCACTAACATTAAGTTACAGCTTAACGTTACTCACTCTGGAGATAAATCCAACAGATCAATTGATTTGGTACATAAATCCCCCTCTTTTTCATATTCCAGGATGATACCTGTTGACAAAAAATTACAAAAAGCGTAGCGTCAACATTTGCGAAAGGACTATTAAATAAATCATGTAACGTTAACATAGCACTGCATGCTAATTAGCACTACAACTAAATACAACTATTGTTGTTGGCTGAGCGTTAGCAAAAAGTTAAAAGCAAAGGTTACAAATACTGTAAACACTTCTAAAACCCTCTTGCATAATATGCATTTAAACCAAAATTACATCAAAAAGACAATGTATTACCCGGTGGATAATATCTCAGAAGGAATCGTTTTAGCTTCATGTCTGCAATTCTGTTAGCTCGTGGTTGCCATGCCAACAGACGCCTGATTCACGTGGATCATGCGCATGCACTATGCATGCACCAAAAACAGGAATTTTACGTCATTGAACCATAACGCTGAACCGAACGTTACATGAAATAAAACGTAACATTTCATATATTGATTCCATGATATCATGAACATATCACGCTAATTAAAGCGTCAGTTGTCCCACACTAATATGCAGGCCTACAACAAAATTGACATAGGCAGAGACAATGTCAAGTGAGGCCAGCAAAAAGAACAGTTTAAAGTTATGTAACACTGTTCACTTTTGATGTTTCAAACATAACTGTCTACCAAAGTGTGGGAGCTGGCATCAGGGGCTGGGTTGAAAATGTTGTGAGCCTATGATTGCAGTAGGGGGAGGAGTATTGGAGCCATGAGATTGCTGTTATAGCATCCCCAGGGTGCAGGAGTATGCCCTCTCTGAGATTCAAGCCAAAAAGTTTTCGGTTTCAACCACAAGGGCAAACACTAAAAAGTGTACTTTTAATAAATGGGGTGTTTCTAACTTGCTTATACTCACAATGCAACTTTTACATATGCAATTTTCTATTTTAATTTGTTTTTCAGGCCTTCTAACTGAAATCCTACAATCGGTTTGGGCTTTTCCTGCCCCCTTCTAGCCGACCATGTCCGAATGTGACATGTTCTTCAAAGGGAAATGAGCTGGAACTGTGGGCTGGTAGTCCCACAGGGAGGTTGCCATGGCAGTCTAGGAGGAGAAGGCTGATTAGACTGTGAGGAAGGCAGTTGAGGCGAGTTCATGGACAGAGCAAGTAATGTGTGCACATTGGATGTGCTGTGGAGAGCCTCCAGGGAATATTCATTTTCTTATTATTTTCTCCAATTAAAGGGAATATACTGTAGGTCTAGTGTGCACTATCTTCATCATTACATGATTTCCATTTTTAAAACCTCTTCATCATTAGGTCCTTGGCTCAGGTCGCTGCCTCGAAAAAGCATGCCCAAAATGAATAGAGTATATTTCCAAAACTACAAGGGCTATACAAGTAATCTAGGTACCAAAAGAAAGGTAACACCTGTGAGATTTCTCTTGATGTGAAATAATCAATGTGGATGTTACTGGGTCAGAGTACATGAAGCTAGATAACAGCATAAATGGAAGATTTCATTTCCGCCTGACAGAAACGTCATGTTTTATAATTAATAAATTATACAGCTGCAGACCCAAAACACAACATCTGCTGAGAACATGTGTCAAGTTTGATACCAATAACGTTAAGTAAACCAAAGTCTGAGAGGTTTTAGTACAAGTAAGTTAAGGCATTTACAAATGGAGACATTTGGGTGCTGTTAATTGCATATGCCTCAAGAAATATGTTTCTTTTTTTTTCTTGTCCCTGACATTATATCTACAAAGTACTTCCTTCCTGCATTCCTCTCAGGGGCTGTGTCACAAATCTCTTAACCAGTGTTTCCTATTTCCTAAAAATACAACTTACCACATTAAGTACCAAAAGATAATGTTGATCTTGTCTAGACGACAGTCTAGTGCAGCTTGCTCCCTCAGAAACTGCAGCCTTTCACCTTCTTGGAATGCTAGAGGACCTGAGGAGCTGGCAGGAGAGGAGGTGGCACTATAGCTGGAGGCCGTGATACAGGGACCTCCTCTGTCTCAGTGCCACTGCCCCACGGCATCCTGAGTTCCCAAAACATATTATTATTAGGTAGTGAATCGGATATTGCAAGTCATATATAACATCAGAGGAGATAAATATTGAAAGTGGTAGAATGATGTAGAAGAAAAAGTGCCACAGAATTGTGTTCTCTATTCTTGTGTCAATCATGTGTCCACCAATAATGCACTCTGAGCAAGCATGAGTAATGGCATAGTGATACCCAGGTCGATATCGAGACAACCTATTGGTCAATTTTGACATGTGACCCTTCTATTAAAAGGTCAGGACCAATAGAATTAATCTAGCAGACCTGCATTGCATTGTATTGCAATGGCATTTTACGTCCAAAAGATGGCAACCTGCATAATTATGACCCTCTAATGCACCTGTGTGAATCTCCTTTGCACAACTTTTCAATCAGCAATTAGTCCTCATCCATCTATAAATAGATGCCACCTCTGTGTTGCTATTTGTGAGTATTTATGATTTATGGGTTACTGCAAATTCTTTATTGGTAGCCTACTTTGGTGAAGAAAGAATTCAGTAGTATTGTAAAGCTGTACCATAATTATTGTCTGAATTTATCTAGGTGTTTACTGTAGGTCTATACATGTCAATGACCTACACACGAATAAAATGGATGAGGAACTTTCTTAGCAAATGTCTTGCCTCTCCTTATAACTATGTAAAGTATCAACAAATGACAGGCATATAGCACAAATTACTGTAAGGTTGAACTGGTTAATGTCAGAGCTTAAAGTTTTCTGGCACTTTGCCGTAAATTAAAGCGTGTGGCCGTTTTAGATTAGAACAAATTATAATTAGGCCTATGTCTATGGAGAATATTTGTGCGTATTTTTGTTTTAGCTATCGCGTATGAAGCAAGAATATGGCTCTATGTATAGTAGGATACAGCCATAATTAACCCTATAGTTTGTATTTATTAAGTAGGACCTACTAATAAAAACCTTATTTAGCCTACACTGTCGATCAGTGAAGTGTCAGCTCAATAACCTCGCTACTTTGAAATTGCAGGATTCCGTTTTGTTTTCATATCCTCGTCGCGATCTTTTGGACTTATTTGGCCAGTAGTCAACAGTAGTCCTATTCATGCCGCATAGCTTCCTAGCCTACTTTTTAGAGACCAACGGAGGAACGATCTTTGAAAAGTTTGAAAGATAGGCGTAGCTAGCATAGGCTATTCTTTATGGCTTTGAAAGTTGTGCTTGGACTTGGATTCAATTAGCCTACAACACTACGGTTTACGACTGAGGAATGGATGAGTAGGCTAGATAATGCATTTGGACCTTTCAAATTCACGTGCGGCTAAGTGATAGTTTAGATGCGTATTAAGTCGCCTATTTTAGAGCTTTGGCAGTCATCAAATCTCAATTATCAGGAGATCCTCATCGATTAATAAAATCTCGGCAATGATAGATTTGGTTCTTTTAGAAGACTTCTATGCGCCTCTAAGAAGCGGGAGGATTTTTTTGGGAGCTCACTGCGCAGGGATCTCTTTATGGAAAGTGACGAGTGGAAGTCACTTTCGTCTCCCAAAGAATCAATTCACAATTTGAAGCCTCAGTTGAGTGAGAGAAACTTGATGCTCCAAAGCCATAGGCTATCTGTGCATGTGCTCTCCACGTTGGGGTTTTGGCAACCGGGACCTTTCAGTGCGAGATCGGGGATAGGTCCGTTATCTCACAGCCAACGATAAGTAGAACTACAGTATGCCAGCAATGTTGGCGGCTGTCAAGTCCGTTTCTCGTCAATATCGTCAGCAGGGGGAACTCTGCTCTACACGCCAGAGAAAGTGTGCAACATTGGTCTGTATGGGGTTCTGCACAATATTGATTAGGATAGCCATTCGATTTGCCAATGCATCCAGATGAGCATATGTCCAGAGAGCCTTGTCCAGCACAGCCCCAACTGGGGGCTAGGAGACAGGACGTCATTCGTTAGGGTAGGCTATTCAATAGAAACAAGACAATGCAAAAAGTTTAGTCCGTTTTTTTGTTTGTTGGTGTTTCAGATTTATTTTTCCTAGATTCTTTAATGCCACTTTTGAGGCTGCCAAATAATACTAGTTGGTTTGACTTGACTTGATATTAATGTTTCAATCTCCAGGTAGAAGTGTGTCAGAGTTTTAAATCAAAACCTTTTTCTAAACTCTGGTTGCAATCGCAAGGGCAATTCTAAACACAAATCGAAGTGTGTACCTTTTTAAATAACAAAACTACCTGAATCTACAACAGATCCATTATGAATTTTACAATTATGCTGTCAAGGAATGTCTCTACCTCCCTTATTTCAGATTTATGACATGCATATCTCTGCATGAGCTGGAGCAGAAACCAAGTCATGGTGCACTTTGAGCGGGTTGTTGATTGATAAAACCAAGCAACGCTCTCACACACAACCTCAAGCTTTTCTCCTAGAACATAAGGACGAAACGACAGCATACACCCCTGATTCAGTCACACCACTAGAGTCCATCAGGTTCACAGATGGAGGCGGTGCGAAGGTGGAAGGCTGACTGGCGATATCCCACTACTCTGTTATGCATGTATGGATTCTTCAGCACTGTGAAACCCCTGGAGCCCTTCCTGATCCCATATCTGATAGGACCAGACAAGAACCTAACAACACAGCAGGTACAACAGCAGAATACGTTTTCATCAGTCAGGTCAGGTCATATAGGAGTGCTGAGCTTTTGCAGTTTGTGATTTTCAATGTTGGGTATTTTTTAAACTAAAACCAGACTTGAAGTTACTATTTTACAATATTTGGTAAATTGGTAAACTCACAATTAAAGCCTGGCAGGCCATAATCAAGATATTTATGATCGCTTGATTTCCTGATATTACAGTGTGGTAAAGCCTTCTGATTTAGCATCTATTGTCCTAAGTTAAAGGTACGGTCCTTGATTGAGTTAGCAAAGTCCTTACAGGAAAGTGGCCACTTGGCAGCCATCTTGGGGCAGTTTATACTAACAACTCAAGCGCAAGGTCAGTGTAACCACACGATTGGCTTAATATGGTTTCCCGATCGACCATTATAAAGCAGAGGATTGGCTCTTTAGCGGGTGAGGCGGAAATGTACATCCAACCGCCATCTTTGGCATTACAGACTTCTCCTATAGATTCTATTCAGAATTCTTGAAGTGGCCAATCTCTTCTATAATGTACTGTATCTAGTTATAGCACCCCAGATCAATGTTATGAAATTGTCCATAAAAGTGTGGGCAGCTGTAGTGCGAGGGGTAGAGAATGGTGTTAGTGTAACAGATGCCAGCGGTACAGTGAGGTGCTGAGCTGTGCAGAGTAAACCTCACTCCCCAACACCTTAAGAGACCTGCTAGCGACACACTAGTGCCCATTGGGTTTTAGCCTCCCTTGCTAACACATCCGCCCATGCCAGTTTGAGTCCAGTGCAGGGCTTGACCGGTTACATTAGCCTATAGAGCTGTATAGACAGGAATGCCAGCCATGAACTCTTGGTATGCTTTTGTAATGTTCATTTCAACCGCATGAGGAATTCCAGACACAAGTCAAGGAGTGTACCGTTAAGTTGGTTAAATTAGATGTTCAATCGCAGGCTTTACAACTCAAAAATCTTTGACTTGTCTTGTTTTCCTGGCATTAAAGGATGGTAAAAAAACTCATTTAACATCAGACCTTACTCTTTGTCGTACATCAACTCCTCTGTGCACTTGCTTTCAGGTAAATAATGAGATATTCCCAGTCTGGACATATTCCTACCTGAGCGTACTAGTACCAGTGTTCCTGCTCACAGACTGGCTGCGTTACAAACCGGTGGTGGTGTTCCAGTGTGTTAATCTTTTCATCACCACGGCAATGCAACTGTGGCTGAGGAGCGTTGGGGCGATGCAGGCCATGCAGTTTTTCTACGCCGTGGTGACTGCCAGTGAAGTGGCCTATTTCTCCTATATCTACAGGTCATGTACAGTAAAGGCATTAGGACACATTACAGTGCTGTTAAAATGCACCAAACGTACATGTAATGTAATGTACAGTGTAAAAGTATAGTCAACAGAAAAGAAAAAAAAAAGTCACTACCACCAACAAATTTCAAAATGATCTCAACATAATTGTAACAACGTAGAAGTGGGGAATTTTTATCCTTCTTTTTGAACATTTGCACACAAAAATTATAACAGTAGTTGTCTAAAACAGGAATCCATGAAAGATTAGGTAATATTGATGGATTTAATAATAATTAGGACCCTATCACATTGTGTGGCTTAATAGGTAAACAAATAGGTACCAATCATTACTTTCTTACATTACAGTGTGATAGACCTAGAGAAATACCGCAGGGCTACCTCCTACTGCCGCAGCGTCCAGCTATTGGGGTACACGGTAGGCTCCGTGTTGGGCCAGCTGTTCGTCAGCTTCAACCTCATGTCCTACGACAACATCCTAGTATTAACTCTGGTCCTCACCGCCATCGCTCTGGTAACGTCCTGCTTTCTACCCATGCCACAGCATAGCATGTTTTTCCACCGCACGAGTGCGCCAGCGAGTCTAGAGGAGCATGTTGATAGCGTTGAAATTAATTCAAGTAGCGACAACGAAGAGAGCAATGGAGAAGCTGGTGAAGGTGCAGGAGGATGTGACGTAAAAGAAGGAAAAGGGCCCCGGTCAGAGCGTCCTGAGGGGTCTGCCATCCCGCAAACTTGTGGCCAGGTTCTCCTTAGTCTCTGGAGGGACTTCCTTCAGTGTTATTCATCCAGGCAGCTGCTCTACTGGTCAGTGTGGTGGGCAATGGCCACCTGTGGCTACAACCAGACTGTCAACTATGTACAGGTCAGCCATTGTGGAAACGTATAAAGTCATATTTAAGCCTGATAGATATACAACAGTATATTTCACAATTTTATTTTGAACAAATAAATTGTAAACCTGGGAAGGGGGGATCATTTACATTTGCTTGTTTCTGGCCATTTTGCCTGACTTTAGAGTAATATAAGTAATATTATAAAATATAACACAAAAACCCTTAAAGCCCAAACTGTGTAGAAAATACAGAAAACTGAACTTCTTTAACAGAAATCAGTGCAAATGCCTCAAAATGCCTTTTATCCCCAAAATGTATCCTGCAGGTGTTGTGGGATCATGTACAGCCTTCTGAGAACTTCAACATTTACAATGGAGGAGTGGAGGCTGTGTCCAATCTGTTTGGTAAGCAAGTGGGAGTAGAACACCAAAAACACGACACTAGCCTGCCATAATTATCTTTCTCTATACAGGCTGTATTGGGTACTTCAACTTCCCAGTCCATTTAAGTGATTTAAGGGCACTACATTTATAAAATAAAATTTATAAAAAACGGTGGCTTGAGCAGCCAGGGTTGTTTCAGATTACTTGAGAGGGGTCTGCCTGCCGAGCTCTTCTGTGGAGTCTCTTCCAGTGCAGGCTCCGCTGCTTCATTTCCTGGTATCAAGAGTTTCAGATCTGCGAGAGAACACTGCCAGAAATCGCATGACTCGCAAGCTTGCAACTGTGTGGACAGATCTCTGAAAAGTGGGTATTGTAAACTCAGTTCTGAAAATACAGTCTGTAATACGAGTGCATATTAAATCAAAATAAAGATTCGCCCTATCGAAACTCAAGTTTCAATGTTTGAAAACTATTTTTCCCCAAACATGCGCACCAGTTTTCAGATCACCATTTACAAGGTTTCAACAAACAAATACAACGGGAGAACAGTGACAAATTTGTAACCCTGAAAATGTGTTAAAGAAACATTGTAAAAAGAGTGCTGCAGCATATACAAAATATTTTCAGAGATTTGATTTTTTTTTCAGGCTTGCAAAACCTTTTTTAAACCTAGATTTATTAGAGTTTCAAATTTCAAAGCTATGTTTTAATTCTTTTTTTAATCATAGCATGATATTTTGGAGTACTTAAGATTACCAAAAGTTATTACAAATCAGCTAGAAGAGTGCAAAACATTGTCTGAGGAAAGGCTTGAAACGCCTCGTTTGTGCAAAAACGAGGCGTTTCGAGACCTGGATTTCCAGGACAACAATCCAGACAACATTCAAGTTTGTAAAGCGCATTTCTTGTCAGATATAGGCTACTAGGCTATATTAATAAAAGCAACTCTAAACTAATTTTATAGTGTAATAATATGCAAACAAATTGATATAAGGTTTCTTGCATTCCTGGTTGAATTTCTGATTCTGATCTCATTTTACAGTAGTAGGCTACAAGACAAAAGTTTTTTGTAAAATGTTGCTTCAAAGGTGTGCTATAGGCTAGCCTACAACAATTTTTTTTTATTGAAAATGAATGCCATGGGGGAAACTTAAAAACTAAAATATTAAATTTGAAAAAAATATTGAAAGAATAGTCTTGCAAAAAGGGCACTTCTCTATTCAGAGGTAAAAAGAGCAGGTGCTTGAGCACCACCTGGGGTCTATCTGCACGTGCCTGCATCTACTGTAACAGCACACAACAAAATAGTGTATAGCCTATAACATGACAAACATTATACATAAGATGTTGAGGCTTATGACATAAATAAGAGACTTAATTATTTTAAGAAAATAAACATGGTTTTAACTCACTATTCCTGGCCTCTGTGTGCCAACAGTGCTTGCATAGTTAGCATTGCGTTGCATTTATTGGCCTAAATTTCTTCTAAACATCTTCAGGTTAACAGTACAAGTAGACACATTCGTTTCTTCAGCTTCATATCTCAGTTGTCAGTTTTTTATATTAAATTTAGCTCATTGCAGTAAAATGCCATAGTATATTGATGAAATTATGAATGTGTGTGTGTTTTGAGAGAAACAGAGAGGCTTAAGCTCCAATTGTTCAATCAACAAGCATAGTTTTTTTATGAAATGATGTGGCTGGTGGCTAGGCTATATGGACAGTTTATGTCCTATTTTGACAGAATAAATAGCGTGTGAAAATATTGTTACTAGTAGAATTGTTGAATCGATAGTATGTTGCTACACTGGTATTAATACCCACATTACGTGCATAGTTCTTTGAATGTATATTAATTTGACCTATTCTGTCTAATAGTTTTCATGTTACAATGTTGACTAATCAATTAAATATATATCAACGACTAAATCTTTTTGTGGAGGTGACCCGAGCGCGTTTATAGCCTGCACCGGTGCAATTTAGATTACTTTGAAATGTAGTCAGTTACGGATTACTGAAAACTGGCAATTACATTTTTGTAATTAGTAACGTAATCCATTGGATTACAAAAAATGTTATCAAATCTGAATACTTTTGTATTATGTCAATATCTCTATAAAACAAAACATTTTCAAATAAAATCAAATGCATTTAGCATATTCAGCATTTACAATTGGTCAAATCAAATTACCCTTACAAACAGTACTGACTAGTGTATGTGTAGGCTACTGTGTGTATTCTACAAAATGTGGGATGCCGTTTCTTTTGTGTATGTTTTTGTTGCTGTTATTTTAATCAAAGGCCACATAGAGGACTTGTAACAACTGTTCTAACGAAATAGGAGCACTTACTCAAAATGTTCATAATCAATTTTCAATGTAAATAAAAAGGAATCAAAACTCAACATTATCCATAAATCCTTAAAAGAAAAAAAGAAAAATTAAGTCATACATTTTTTTTTCCCACCACAAAGTGGAACATTTGTCTAAGAAACCCCATTATGTCAGATGTGCTTTTCATTATTTAATAGTATTGGTTTTCATGGAAATAATTTAAAAAATGACTTATTTTAAAGATGTAATCAAGTAATCCATGACAATGTAACTATAATCTAATTACACATTTTTTCAAATGTAATGCCATACATCCTTCACAGGTGCTGTAGCAGCCTATGGAATAGGCTTCACTCAAGTGAACTGGGCTCAGTGGGGAGAACTGGCTCTTGGTGGATTTTCTGGGCTGGGAGCAGGGGCACTCTTCCTCATGACATTCGCAGGCAATATCTGGGTCTGCTACAGTGGCTACATTATTTTCAAGTGCCTATACATGCTACTCATTACCATTGCCATGTAAGGATGTAATGTGTCATTAACTCATTAAATTAGAATAATCATGACCCTTATGTGATACCTTGGTGCAGTCAAAGTATGACAAACAGATTTCTTTCTGTAGTATAGTATCAAAGTTATGTAGAATTGTGTGTATGACTTGGTCTTCATTTAGGTTCCAGATTGCAGCAGACCTGTCCACGGAGCGATACGCGCTGGTCTTTGGCGCAAACAACTTTGTAGCTCTGGTCTTACAGGTGGTTATTACATCCATTGTGGTTGACAGCAGAGGGCTTGGCTTGGCTATCGTTCCTCAGGTGAGAAAACTTTGGGAAATCCTTTGTACAGTATTGTAGACCCGTTCTTGAATTCAGTGTCAATTCTCCAATGTTCAATACTAGACCTCTAAGCAGTACAAAATGTTTTATAATTCCCGTTTCAGTTCACCATATATTCCAGCTACTTTGCAGTGATCGCAGTCCTATTTTCCCTCCGAGGCCTCTTCACCATTTGGAGACTACAGAAAAGCCAAACAGAGTTGACTAATCTAGAAAACAATAGGAGTTTGCCTCCTGACTACCTTGAACAGAAGCTCTGAACATTCTGCTGCCAGATGGCATGTCATCATCAATACTGCTTCCTGTCATTCTTGTCCATTATTGACTGCAACATCATTATAGGCAATCTTTTACACATGGTATTTTGAACAATTGAAGGTGTAGAGCAAAATAAAGGAATGTTTCATTCTTCTTAGTTAAAATTATTTTTAATATAATATATTTACACATTAACTTAAAGTTCTGTAATACCCAATGCAAGTAGTCTTCAGTTCAGTCACTTTTGTGTGCTTTGTTTTCCAAAGCCATCTCAGCAGAGATTAGTTACATTTGATTACACCCATGACATGATTGTAGTCCCATGACGTATGTGGGAACCTGTGCCCTCTACTGGAAGGGCAGGGGAAAGCAGACCGAGGGATGCAGCGAGCGTCATCATTTATCTCTCACAAATGCTGTGGTCTCATTTCCTCAGTAAAAACCATACTGCACCAATAAACTGCTTTTGGTTTCTTAACACACAAAATGGCAGTACTCATCAGCTTCCAAAATTAACGGTTATCTCTTAACCAACTATGTGTTAGATACCAATACTGATATGCACAAAGAGCTAACTGCTAGCTTATGCTTAATTTTATGAATGAATATGTACAGAAATGCAGCATAACTAGTGGAATATTTGCAATAAATTATCACAGTTTGAATATACACTGTGGCTCAGCTGAGGCAGGACCAGTTCACGGGTTAAATAAGAGAAGAGGGGACATACCTCTCCCTCTGCACACACCATCACGGTCTTCACTACCAATGTGACCATCGCTCAGTCACATTCATATTATTTCCCCAAATATCCATAGAAAATACAAATTCTTGTATTACACACCAAAACATTGTGTGTATGTTTTTTGTTTTGTTTTGTTTTTAAAGCTACTTGTAAAATAAAACAGTGCAAGAGGGGTGAGGCAAGCATGCCAACTGTTGACCCTGTAGTGGAGCCGATTGGATGGAACGCTATAAGAAGGGGTTTGTTGACGAACCTCCTGCTGGATAATGTGCAGATGGAGCCCCAGCCTGGCAAAGTTGAAAGAAAGACACAAACACAAAGTGGGATGAGGGGTACAAAATGTTAAAATCGGTGTTGGGTAGAATTTGGCATTGGAAATGTTTTAACCTAAACAGTGGGATTCATTAGAACAAATAGTGAAAGTTAGTATGTCAATCGCTATTTAGCTGCCATGGTCAATATAGTGATTGGTCAATACGTCACAGAGCCGACCCTGCCCTTGATCTTTATCTTATCCTAACCTTAACCAGATCAGCTGTTTCATACCCAACCATCAGAAAACAAAAAGGGTCATTCCTAACCCACTTTTCTGAACTGGGTTGATCTGATGGCTACCAGTGGTTATGTGATTTTGCTGATATTTTTTTAATGTTATATTTTAATATTCCAGAGTAGTTGACCTGCTAGCTAAAGCTATCAAACGTGTTGCAAAAGACCCCTTGACCATCCTAACTTAAACTTGGTAAACAGATTTTACGATATAATACAGCAGATTATCATGGACTTAAATTACTGAGGTGTAGCATATATATACACACACAGTACAGGCCAAAAGTTTGGACCCACCTTCCCATTC
>JAODLI010073823.1:0-13888 GCA_027575585.1 Percopsis omiscomaycus
GAGAGAGAGAGAGAGAGAGAGAGAGAGAGAGAGAGAGAGAGAGAGAGAGAGAGAGAGAGAGACATTCACTGAGAGAGAGAGAGGAAAGACATAATCTGACTACGACTTATTTATTCCACACAATCTGTCAGTGAACATTTTAAGAAAGCCTGTTATGTTGCATACTGTAGTCTGATAGCATCAATGGAAATAAGTGGACACATTTAATGTAAAATTAGATTTAAAGCATTCCATATCCAAATAAATGTAAATGCTTATACTGTACACTGATACTGCTAGTTTAACATATGATAACACTGTTCTGGAGAGTGTCTAGACTCAAAGGGTGTTGTTTGGCAATGGGCAACTACTTAGAAAGACAGACAAAAAGGAACCATGGCACTTTTATTTTTTATTTCATTGGCAGATTATAAAAACAATGAGTGTGGCAAGGAAACAACGTTTAAGTCGGAAGTATTAGCCTTCAAAAACCATAATAGTTTGAAAACTACCAGTTTTTGAAAAAGATCATTATTGTTATTCATTATTACTGTATTATTATTTAAAGGCTTAAATGATTGCCTATTGAACTGCATTATAAGCCTAGTAAGAAGCATCATCAGAGCGGCAAGGTTCACAATACTAAAGCTATGATTAAGGTTTTGCTTTGAATTCTAATATTAATCAGAGGCAAACATACACCGTAGCCTATTCATTATTAGTATTTTGCAAGCTTTATAAGTTTCTATGGTAACATTCTGAACCTTGTGTTTGTCTACAACAAGATCCTAACTTTTATTCATAGGGCTGTGCAAGTATAAACACAACCCTACCACAACATCCTACCGCTGTAGCCCAAGGCGAAGACATATTTATACAATAAATTATAGTCTTTGAAGTCACTTCAAACTTATTGCATCTTTCCTATTCTATATACCCATTTATAGTGATGCAATAGCAAGGTAAAGCAGCTGAGAAAAAAACCGAGGGATTGCTGTGTGAAACAGTTGTGAGAAAGATATACATTCCAAAGTCATCTATTGTATCTGCATGGGATACCCCTTTTAATGGCAAAATACAAACATTTTACTGCTAATATTGGCCTCTCCAAGCACCAGTGAAACCAACAGCATAACATGAGACTCCTTGCAGATGCAAGTGTTTCTGCACTGTAATACAGGGGAGGGAAATATACTAGCTTGTGGATGTGCTTTATGTATCAGGGAGTTACTACAGTAACAAACACTGCTTAGTGCCTCACTGCCACTCGAATATACAACTGATATAATGCGAGAAGTATCCTTTTAAAGCAACAAGCTTGAACTTTCCCCTTTCCTAGGCTCAGACTGTTCTCTACCCCTCCCCTTACAGCCACAGGCACTTTCATGCACAGTGTTGTTTTATACATAAACAGTGCTCTTGGACAGAAATTTGGGGTCCTGGGGTAATTAACAGAATCAAGGAGTGTACTTTTACATAGAAGAAATGTGTTTAGATAATGAGGGTATTTGGGATCCACCACTTTGACCCAAGCTGTTACCAAACTAGCAGGAGTACGGTGTCTGGGAGTTAAGGTTTGGTGGAGGAAGATTAACCAAGTAGCTAATATTCATAGTCTTGTCTCTGGGGTCGTAGCAGAACACTATAGTAGTTCCTAATGCAGGAGAAGGCAGTGGGAGGAATGTGTCGAGGCTGGATCAAGTTGTTCTCTAGGTGAACAGAGAGCAGCCGCGAATCATCCCTGGCATTGGTGTCACACAGGGCGTTCATCAGCACATAACTGTGGAAAGGAAGGACAGACATTGTTTAAAATAAAAGTAGTAGTTAACTCTTCAATAATAGCCCAGGTATTTATTTGCTTTGATGGCCAAAGGCACAGGGCTCTTATTACTATGTGTGGAGCCTCTGTTCTGAGCAGTACATTTTTATTAGTATGGGCATTTAAATCAAGCAAGAACAGTTAACATGATAGCCGATATGTGACATATAGGGGGGCAGGATCGTCTAGTGGTCTAGGTGGTCTAGGTCTGTAAGCATCCTTGAGCAAGATGCCTAACCCCTACCTGCTCCATGTAATAGCACCATGTAAATGTAAGTGGCTTTGGATAAAAGCGTCTGCTAAAAATTATCTAATTGTAAAAATTATATATAATATAATGCACATGCCTCTCTGGCAGAGTGGTGAGTGTCTCAAAATCCTCTCTACTCCTTCCCACACAGCACTCAGTTTCTGATTGATCTTCTCTACCCCTCCCCCTACAGCTATGTGCACAGTTGTTTTTCAAAACATAAACGGTAAGCTTGGAATTTTTCTGGTTAGAGTGCTCGGAGGGGATCGTCGTCTGCACTGGGGTCTGGTCTGGACACTGTCGCGCCTACACTCACCCCCCGACAACGCATCCGTTACAAATATACATTTATTGGAAATTGTATACATTTACCATAACAAATAATGAATCCAGTCCCCATGATATCCCCTGGTATATATTTATGCTATTTAGTAAATGCTGCTCCATCATCCAGCCTAAATCTAAATCAAAATCAAAAACATTTACTGAATCCAATGGACTGTACAGCCCTTAGAGAATAACCAGATCCATACCAAAATGCAGCTTGGCACAACAGTGCATTTGATGCCCAGAATGCACCTAATCCAATAAAACACTTTACTCATACTACAATCACCTAAAAAACACTAACAATTGTTAGCATTACAATGTTGTCTAGATCGGCGCACACAGGTCTGTGCGTGCACCGTGTCTCCCTTCCCCACAGCGCACCTGGGTGTGACTTGCACACACAGGTGCATCTTGTCTAGGTGGATTAGTGGACTATTAAGTTTGTTCAACAGCACAGTGCTGTCAGTCATGTTTGGCATGGAAGCCCTGTAAATTGTGTTTTGTTTTTTCATTAAATTACGCTTTGAGCGTTCAACTGCTCTCCTGTCTGCATGCGTCTTCCTCTGGCTCACGACTACACTCGCCACCCCATACGCACCGTTACAAGTTTAAAGCATTTTATGTCAAACATTATGGTAGTAAAGACTTTTTTTTGGGGGGGAGTTCTTTTGTATTTTTTTCTTATTGTTGATAGTAATGTGTCTTTCTGTCACAACTCCATCCCCGCTTGCCTAGCTCTATCGCTTTCGCTTTCTCTCTCTCGCTGTGTGTGTGGCACAGTGTGGGGTTTTAATTACAGGCGCTGTCCTTCGGTGTGCTAAGGTGGCCAGGTGTTTTCACTTCCCGATCGGCGTGATCAGTACTTCAGCCTGTTGTCCCTGGAGACACATCGCCAGATTGTCGTCGTAACTTTCACAGTTAATCCTTTCCAGCGTTTTAGGTTTACCCGTTTACTGTTATTTTCTCCTGGGGTTCCCTGTACCTACTTTCAGGGGCGTCAGCTGCACTGTTAAACATCCGGGGCTGAGCCCAGATTCTTGGGGACAAATTTGTTGTTGAACTACATACATTTAAAATTACATTCGGGGCTGAATCCCCAGAAAAATGACCTGTCAACGCTGATGCCTACTATTCTCCTGCTTTTCGTTTCGACTTCCAGTCTTCGTCGCTCCGCCAGCTCGTCACCATTCTCCGGACTGCCTCACCTCCTCCTCGACTCTCCGCTACTCGCCCCGTTTGTACCCTTCGCCTGTTTGACTGCCTGCCAGCTACCAGGAGCCCCGCTGCAACCATTGGTTGGATCATGCTTCCTTGTGTATCGGACCTTGCCTAGCTCTAATAAATTCCTGTATTCTGATCTTACACACAAGAATATTGGTGGTGGTTAAGTTTGAATGAGAAAAGAAGCTCTAACAGTTTTACCTCCAACAATCTAGGGCTTTTTTTATGTGTGCCAAATACACACATAGTGTATAACAAAAGTATTGGAAGGTACTTAATGAGGTTGTGATTATTAGGTTACGATTGTGCCTTATGAGGTTGAGATTGTACCTCGTGAGGTTGTGCCTGCACCTAATGAGATTGTGAATGTTTCTAATTGAATGTGGATTGTTGACCTCACAAGGTTATAAGCGTTCCTAATTAGGTTATGCCTGTACCCCATGCGGTTGTGCCTGTACCTCATGAGATTGTTATTGTATCTCATAAGGTTATGGCTGTACCTAATGAGGTCTACCTAATAAGATTGTGACTGTATCTCATGAGGTCTGGGAAGGCACCTAATGTGGTACCTTTTTGAAGTTGTTTGTGCCTTGTGAGTTTGATGAGGTTGTTACTGTATCTCATAAGGTTTTGATTGTACCTCATTGGGTTCGGTTTGTACCTGTTGTGACTGTACCTCATGAGGATGTGATTGTTTCTACTGTGGTTGTTATTGTACCTAATGAAGTTGTTGTTGAGACGGAGGTGCTGAAGGTTCTTCAGCTGAAGCAGGCCTCTGGGAATGGACTGCAGCTGATTGTGGTCCAACAGCAGCTCAGAGAGAGAGGTGGACAGGCCCAGAAAGGATACCGAATCAATGCCCTCGTCCCGTAGCTTGTTGTGTGACAGGTTGAGGGATTCCAGGCCAGGGCGCATGTGGCCAAATACATAGCCAGGGATTAGCTCAATTTGGTTGTGATGAAGAACAAGATGGCGTAAGGTACAAGGTAGGAAGGAGGGAACATGCATCAGTTTGTTTTGGGACAGGTCCAGTGACTCCAGCTTCCTAGGGAAGAGGAAATACAAAGGGTGTATACATATTCAAGAGATGGTTTCATGACAATTGTGACTAAATTTGACTTCATGCCTTATTCAGTCATTTTGTAAAAGAAAATGTTAACATTGTATAACATTTAATTCCTACTCCTTCTTCTACCATGCTCTAAAACTGTAGCAGCTCACTAAGGGGAAACTTTCAGCAAGGTTTGGAGTTACTTCATTGTCCCTCATGCTTTCCTTTTGTGTGCATTTGTGGCTGTGTTTTTGGCGAGGTGTGTTGATCAGACTAAGGACATGATATTTTACAACCCTTGATCAAACACAAATTTCAGAAATATGGGCTGAATGCTTTGGGATTTAAATCACTAACAATATACAGCACTGTGACCAAGGCCAATTTACATACACTAAAGTAAGAAATAAAAGCTGTTTCATGACTCTCCTCACAGCGGCAGCAGCATATTGTAATTAAAATATGGATATTTTACATGTTGTGTTTTGTTGTGTTTCTGTAATTATAATGGTAGTTTTATAATAAATGAATAACCATTGTTATATTATGTTATTCTGCATTTTAAAATTGTCATGGTGCTTCTATATTTAGTCTAACTAGTCATACTATGGTTAATAAATGAATGATTTAATGAATGACAAAATAAACATAACATAAACACGATAAACACCAGTACAAATGTGTAGACTAACAGCAGGTGGATCCAAGCTTGCGGGGCTATGCGGTCTTCACGAATGCAATTGTTGCTGAGGTCCAGCACTTGAAGGTTGAGAGTCTTGTTGAGGATGCCAGAATGCACCACTTCGATTTTGTTGTCTGAGAGGTGAAGTTCCTACAAAACCAGACAACTTTAAAAATTAACTGTAATACATCGAGAAAGTCTAGTAATAAATATACAACTCACATTACACAGTTAGTTAGTTAAAATACTTTCCAGGTAACCTACAATTTACCTACAGTAAAATACTTTGTTAAAATACAAAAAATTAAAATCACAAGGCATTTTAATGCAAGTTTTAATTTAACTTAATCCTTAAAACCAGAGATTAAGTGCATGCTAAAACAAATGAAAAAGGGAAGAAGAGCCTTTATCAATAGTAAAATTAGTGTTTACAGTTTTTTACGATCTCTAGGACACATTATTCAATACTGAGTCCACTTTTTCTAAACTCTTCACACAGTTGTCTATATGCAGATAGACAGTTCATTTCATGACCAAAATGCACCTAATCCACCAAAATACTTCTCTCACTTCAAAATCATGTCTCAAAATCAATTAATTCTACCAAATATATATATTTTATAGTAATGCTAGTCTAGCCTGTCTCCAGCATTTGTCCACAAATTCTCATCCATATAAAACATTATGTTAATTACAATTACAAATATAACCACAAGCGGCAATAAACTGGGTTCAAGTAGGTGCTTATTGAAGCATTGAAGACCTTTGAGAACTGAGATGCAGAGATCAGACTTTGAGAATTGAGAATGAGTGTAGACCTTGAGAACTGTTGATGATTAAGGATTGCAAAAATTAAAATCAAGTAGAGATTTTAAGGACTGTTGATGCTTGAGGATTGCCTATATTTGAGCATTAAATACCTGAGAACTGAGATGCAGAGATCAGACTTTGAGAAATTAGATTGAATGTAGACCTTGAGAACTGTAGATGATTAAGGATTGTGAAAATTGAAATCAAGTGGAAATTTTGAGGACTGTTGATGCTTGAGGACTGCTGATATTTGAGCACTGAAGACCTTTGAGAACTGAGATGCAAAGATCAGACTTTGAGAATTGAGATTAAATGTAAGTGGAGATTTTGAGGACTGTTGATGCTTGAGCTTGGCTGCTGATATGTGAGCATTGAGATGCAGAGATCAGACTTTGAGAACTGAGAACGAGTTGAACTTGAAAATTGAATACAATTTGAATATAAGTTATTAAGTTTATTTAAACATATCTGCCAGGTTTTGTGATGATTGGCCCTACAGTTGTTGATTAAGGTCTATTTATGTGCTGAGCCATTTATTGGCTAAAGTTCATTGGCTTATAAAATCTGAACGGATCGACATATAAAAATGTCTAATGCAACTTTTTGTCAAAATTGCATTGTCTGTAGATTATATATATACCAGGTTTCGTGAGTATAGGATGAATGGCCTTGGACTTGTTCATTTTACTTTCACTTCGGATTTGGTTGAAATGTTGGGAACATTTAAAATTTTTACAGTAGAAGACCATTGAAGCCAAAATTCACATGAGTTGACAGATTGAAATTCTGAAAGAATTGTGACTGTAGGCCACACTGTTCTTGAGATATGAGCCAAAACAAAAACTTGATTATTATAGCGCCCCCCAATGGAAACAGTACCTCAGTTCTTGGGGTCTGGGTAGTGGGGGCAATTTGCAACCCACCTGCCAATTTTGGTAGAACGGTTTTTGCTGCACCAACCCTTTTGAGGGATGATGCTGATGTAAGTTGATAAACAGTTACAATAGAGCTGCTGAAGCTTCGCTGCTTGGACCCCTAATAATGAGAACAAAAGCAATAAGGAGCTTTGACCCCTAAAAATTCAGCATGATTGAATATTTGACTCTGGGATTCGAACACTTCAATTTGGGAGCTCACGAGAGGATGACTTATTCACTGTGCCACTTCAGCTATGTTAGATGCCTGGGTGATTTATCTCTTTTTTTTCAGTTTGCAACTTGAAATATCTAACATTTAGATATATATTGGCTAATGGAAGTTTCAGGGTAGGATTCCAGTACTATTGTAAACATAGCTGCCAAGTTTTGTGATGATTGGTCCAACGGCTGTTGATTTAGGTCTATTTATGACCTAGGCCATGTAGGCCTACATGTGCTAAAGTTTGACTTTTAAAATCTGAATTGATTGGCATATCAAACTTCTTCTTGTTTGGTCAGCATTGTCTGTAGATTATATATACCAGGTTTTATGAGTATAGGATGAATGGCCTCGGACTAGTTTGTTTTACTTTCGCTTTGAATTTCGTTAAAATTGTGGGGAAATGTTTTTTTTTTTTTACAGCAGAAGACCATTGCAGCAAATTAGGTGCAAATTAGTTAAGAGATTGAAATCCTGAAGGAATTGCGACTGTAGGCCACACTGTTCTTGAGATATGAGTATGTAATGTAAATTTAATTATTATAGCGCCACCTATGGAGACAGTACCTCAGGGCTTGGGGTCTAAGTAGTGGGGGGAGATTTGCAACCCACCTGCCAATTTTAGTGACTTTCGGTGGTACGGTTTTTGCTGCACAAACACTTTTAGTTGATGAACAGTTACAATAGGGCTCCTACAGCTTTGCTGCTTGGACCCCTAATTAGGTCATTTAGCAGACGCTTTTATCCAAAGCGACTTACAATTACATGCTGCTATTACATGGAGCAGATAGGGGTTAGGCATCTTGTTCAAGGATACTTACAGGTGTTAGGGGGCCACAACCCCAGAGGTAATCGAACCACGACCTTCCGGCTGGGAGTCCAGACCACTAGACTATCCTGCCCCCTTTCTTGCAATACACCTGGAAAAGAATCTCTTTGCATGCCTCAGTCATCCCTGGCAATCCTCTGCAGATATTTCCAGGCATCCAGCATTCACTGCATCCAGGAGGGACATCTGATCATATGGACAGTGGTTACACCGCCATGAGGATTATTCGGGACACTTCCAATATTTCCAAATATACAGCCTGTTTTGTTGTCTGCCAACACCCTGTATTGAATTGCTCTCAAATGTATGGCATTGTTGGTGATAATCATGTGTACAACTGCAGTTTACTGCAGTAAAAATTCTACCTCTACCCCTTGTGGGAGGTAACCGTTGGGTCATAAAGCAGAAATAACGTAATTGCAAGTGATTCTGGAGGCTTTGCTCAATACAGTATGACTGTAACATGCGGTTCAATCAGTTGTTGCAGAATATACAGTACATATCACCTGTTGGTTTGGTGAAAAATGATGCCGCGGTTGAGTGCTGCAGATTTGGCTGCACTCTCAGACCAGCCTCTCTCATTGATGATCAATCAATCTCTATTGTCCCTTTTCCACTGGCACTTTAGGCAGAACTGAACCGTGCTGTGCTGATTTGTGTTTCCATTACCAGTTTAAATGCACCATGCCATAGCATACCATGCTGGAGATGGACCTACTCCAGTGTAGGACCAAAGCGTGCCAGCCCCGCCTCCAAGTGGACCGCGGTGACGTTGGTTGGCTTCGTCATCATTTTGTGACGATTCAGCAATATTTCATTCAGCAACTGTTTCAGGATTAGTTCTAACAGCGAATGATGGGAAGCAGGCAAGATGGTGGACTGAGCGGATGACCTTTTAACAGCTCATGCTTAAGTTCATTGTTAAAAGTGTTAAAGGACGATTTCCCCTAACAGAAGTTAGGAGAAGTAAATTTAAGGAAAAAGATCAAGAAATGATGACAAACACCAAAGGTAGCCAAAATATTAAGGTACCAAAAACGCTGTTTCAACATAACTACACAATGGAAGCTATGGAATTTCAAATTATCAAATGAGAGTTCCGAGATTGGGAAATGGGTGAGGCCAAATGAAAAAATTTCAGGGGTTGCATTTCTGGCTGCAGTAAACACCTTAGGTACCAGATTTGATAAACAGGAAAAACAGCTGGAAGATATGAATGCTCAGATTAAGGAGATTAGCGCAATAATTTGTAGCCTGGCTAAAGCACTGGAGTTCAATGCAATGAAACTCAAAGAATGTAAAAATAAAGTGTGAAATTGAGAATATAAAGCATGAAGGAAACGCAAAATAAAAACACAAGGAAGGAGGTGATTGACCTCCTCCCGTGTCCAGTGCATCGCACAGAAGAAGATAAAGCAAAGTTAAGTTTACAAGCCGGGTTGGATCATTTATTCATCCAAAGAGCAGAAGGAGCTGGTGTCAGATCCAGAGCTAAATGGATAGAACAAGGTGAAAAGAATACATCTTGCACTTGAAAGGAGGAGACAAGAAAGAAAGAAAATAAATGTTTTGATGGTCAATAATACAGAATGCTCTGACACAAGGCAATTTCTGAAAAAATATATAAATTCTTCTCTAAATATACTCCTCATCCTATTCAGAGGAAGATTCACTTTCATTTCTTGACAGCATTAAACAATATATACCTCAAATTGAGGTGGGGTTTAAAAAAGTATGAAGGATAGAGCTATAAAGCACATGTCGTTAGGCGAATCCCCGGGTCAAACTGGTTTAACCTCAAACTCTAAAACGATATATTACCTAAGACCAATAACTTTTTTAAATGTGGATTACAAATGATTTACACACATTTTTGCTAATGGGTTGAAAGAGGGTATAGGACAGATAGTAAGTGAGTCAGGGTTTCTTAAAGAAAGATCGATACACAATAACATTAGGCTAGTTTTTGATTTACTATATTATAAGAACTTGATTGAAGACAATGGTTTCATTTTGTTTTTAGATTTTTACAAAGCCTTTGATTCAGTTGAACATCCATTTATCATGAGACCTTTAGTATTTAGATTTTGGTTCAGAATTTACTAAGGTCATTGATGTACAATGGCATTAATAGTTCAGTTTCTCTCCCTCAAGGAACATCTAGAAGATTTGAGGTTAAACGTGGGATTTGGCAGGGTTGTTATTGCTCCCCTTTATTGTTTATTTTAGTAGCACAACTGTTGGCAATTTTCACAAAAAATAGCCCTGACATAGAGCCTTTAAATGTGCTAGGCAATCATCTATTCATAACTCAGCTGGCAGACGACACTACCGTCTTTCTCAAGAGATCAGAAGAAATCCCTCTGGTAATTTAGGAGATAGAGAGGCTCTCTAAAGAGTCTGGTTTATATTTAAATGTAAGGAAATGTGAACTAATGTCTATACACCCTCTAGTAGATTTGTATGATTCCAGTTAAAAAGAAAGTGAAATACTTAGGGGGAGTTAACAAGACATAGGAAAACTAGAAAATAACTGAATATTTAGGTTGGTATAGAGAAATGTAAATATATAGTTAATTCTTGGTTACAGAGGGATTTATCTATCTTCGGATAGATAAATACATTTGTTTACTAAAAGGGAATCAATATCTAGAGTTATGTACCCAGTGTTTTCTTTAGCCATGTAACGGTGCGTAAAGGAGTGGCGAGAGTAGGCGCAAGCCAGAAGGAAACGAGGGCAGACTTGGAAGCAATTTACGCATCAAGCGTCTTTTAATAACTCCAGAACATATGTAAGCACAACAAAACAGCAAACAATGACCGACAGCGCCTAGTGCTGCCGGGAAACTTAAATAAGGCCCCTAATCAAAACTAAAGAGTTGCACCTGCGTGGGGCTAATCCCCCGCAGGTGAGCAGCCATGCCGGGAGGTACTGCGCGTGCATTGCCTGTGCACACCCATCGTTACAAGCCATCCTTGAATTTAATGAATCAAACTAATTTAAATATCGTTTGGAAATCATTATATGAGAAAAGGATATGTGGTAAAATCGCTTGAAGAAGGGGGTTTAAATGTGATTCATTATGAGGCAATGAATGGAGTGATAAAACTAGAATGGTTACAAAAATTCACACAAAATAGTGATGGTTTCTGGTTTAACATACCTTCTAAAATATTTGATAAATGTGGTGGGATAGACTTTCTATTAAGATGTGATTTCTGTGTTGCTAAATAGGTGTATCTTGTTTAAAGGAAAATCTTTATAGTGATTGGGTAGAGAGAGGTGTTTGGTCTATTATACATTTGATGGATTCAAGTGGGAATTTTTGGAGTACAATGAATGCATTAACACATTTTATGTGAAGTGTACAAAGAAACAATACTCAATGGTTATTGAGGCAATTTCACATGCAATTGTTAATTTGGTTAAAGGCATGGTGCTTTGTGAGGTATTAGTACCACGTATGCCGTCACTTTATATAGATGAACTCGATTTTAAGGAGAGAAAATTATGTGGGGCGCCCTTATTAAAAGACTATCCTAAAGAGATTATAAGGAGAATAAGAACCAGATACCTCACTCTTCCTATTTCACAGAAAGCTTAAGAAACTCATTTTAAAATGTTAAATGATATTTATCCTTGTAATTTGTTTCTGAAACAAAGATTTTATCATTGATAAGAACAGTTGTCATTTTTGGGATTCTGATATGGAAACTTTAGAACATTTGTTTTTAGCTTGTAATTATACAAAATGTTTTTGGGATTCGGTTCAAAATTTGAACTCTCAAGTGCCGAATTTAGAATATTGTGATTTTAGATTTGGAGTTATTATGGAGGATAAGAAAGGGACTTGATGTATAATAGCTTAACCATTATGGCTAAACAATATACCCACAAGTGTAGATTTATGAATGTAAGACCTCTGTTCGTTGATTTATGAATGAGTTAATACTTTATAAGAAAGCATTGAATTGAATGTATAAAAACTAAACAGGCCTTGGATGCTTTCAAAATCATACACATATGAATTTCAGATTAGACCTCTGACCTTTTTATTTATTTATGTTTGTTGTGTATTTTTATGCTTTTATGTATTTGTTGTACTTGATGCCAACTTGAGTTTTTAATAGCCTGATTTTGATTATTTAACAATAAAAGGTTCTAATATATTCACACTGCAAAATGATTGATGAGTGATTGACAGATGTAAAATTATAATATCAAAATTGTTGTGCGCAGAGACAAGAGACTGGTAAGTTTTAAGATTAATATTAGTGAAATGCTGTGTTTCCCTAAATGTTTTGGTGAAACTCCGAAAATGCTCTGATCGAATAACAAAGACAAATTGGTCAGTTAACCATTGTTCACATGATTCCCTGCCTGTATGATAGATACAGCTAACTAATAGCTAACTAATGTTAGTAAGATACTGTGCATTAAACTGGCCTAAAGATCACTCACTAGGCAGATGCTTTTATCTAAAGCGACTTACAACTACTTGTTGCTATTACATGGAGCAGGTGGGGGTTAGGCATCTTGCTCAAGGTAGGCACACTCTGTCCAACACCTAGACCACTAGACTATTCTGCTCCCATTTTCTGCCTCAATCAACGCTACAACATTATATCAATAGCGTGCACCAAACTGTGTTGTCAATATAGTAAGTCAGTATGTGTACTGAGTCCAAACCTAATCTATATTTATTGTGTTTTCAGTCGCAAGAGGAGCCAGCCAGCAGCAGCAGCAGTCAGATAATGACACCAGCTGAGGAACAGGAGGACGTCTGTGCCAATCCTTCAATCAAATGTCTGATTCGGTCCTGTCTCTGCCATCCCAGTGCTGCTCAACTTTACAGATCACTTTTTTTTTTAATCTATCTTGGCATACTCTTGTATGTAGAGCTGAGCATAAACAAATCCAGGCCTTGGACTTGAATGCATGCAACCCCCCAGAACAGAGAGAGTGAGAGATTTAAATATAGCATTATAATCTAGGAAAATGTGCTCTTGTATGTTTTGAACACAAGTTTAACAGTTTTGAAAAGAGTACGTATTTGCCAAATTTGCTGTTTTGGTTGAAAAAATAATTCATGAATTTTGAAAGCTGGAGTCAGTAAATGCATTTTGTGCCAAAAAAAATGATCCAATATTTGGTCCACATAGACTGCTGTTGTGCTGGCTGTGTGGATTTGCTGTTGTGCTGGCTAAGTGGATTTGCTATTTGTTACGGCAACAGAGGGCAGCCGTCTATGTATTTTACTGTTGCTGCTGTTTTCATCTGTATGCTAATGAGGCTGTGGGTTTTCCTGGTGAGGATTGGGTGATTCCCGGGAAGTTCTGCCAGATCCCGCCTCCCACGTCAAGGACTCCTGATTGGAGCAGCATCGCAATCCTGCTCCAACCCCTGAGCTGCCTTCCAAACCGCTGTTATAAGCACTTTTACCTTTCGGCTCATATCTTGGCTCTGTATGGGTCACAACAAAACCACTGATGTTGTCAGAATCCTTCCAACATTCCAAGTCTAACGCACCGATATTTGACAATTTCTATGTTAAAATGTACCCGCCATTTTAAAAATAACGAAAGCGAAAGCAAAACGAACTAGTCCCAGGCCGTTGGTCCGATACTCGTGAAATTTGGTGTGTGACATCTGCAGACCATGTTGACAAAAAGTTGTACAAGGAATTTTATTCTGACAATCCTTTGCAAAGTTACACGTCAATCAATATTTAAGGCGTGGCCCATACTGACATTACAGGCAATATCTTGTGTTGTAAAGC
>JAODLI010073824.1:0-13887 GCA_027575585.1 Percopsis omiscomaycus
AGGCAGGCAGGCAGGCAGGCAGGCAGGCAGGCAGGCAGGCAGGCAGGCAGGCAGGCAGGCAGGCAGGCAGGCAGGGACCCAACCGCCCCAGAGGCGCTTCGCCCTCACCGCACTTTTTCTTTTTTTTCTTTCCTCCTTATCCTTTTTTTCCCCCCTCTTTCTCAAAAGCAGCATCAAGCTCAATCTTTGATTGTTGTGACTGAATTCAGTGGTGTGCCCATTGAAGCTGGGGGGGGGGGCACATGCCCCCTCAAATTTTTAATTTTATTTTATTACTGACCTGAATTTGCAGTCAAATTTGAGAAATATGCCAACTTGCTGGCCTTTTTACCCCTTTTCAGGTGCTCTACGAAAGTATTCAAACAATTCTCCTATTTATTACCACGGAAGACAAAAATCTGCCATCTGTCCTCTGCAGGGTTATGCGCTGGTAGAGTATGAGACGTACAAAGAGGCCCAGGCAGCCATGGAGGGGCTGAATGGTCAAGACATGATGGGCCAACCAATCAGTGTCGACTGGGGCTTTGTCAGAGGGCCGCCCAAGAACAAAAGGAGGTGAGCGACACGTTTTCAGCAGTGGCAGTTTTTGCCTTGAATTTATGGTTTTGAGTTGTCTCTGAAGGGTCTCATTTAGCTTTGGGCCTTTGGAAGTACACCCCCATTTTATAGATGCACAGTAATACACCTACATCAAATGTCTGCATCTTCTGCAAAAGTCTTCCATTAGGTAAAGTCATAAAGTGTGTTTGTGAGTATACATACATACCAATGAGCTAAAATTTTATGACCACTCACAGATGAAGCAAATTACGTCTATTATCTCCATAATAATGGAGCATGGTGAGGTAAGTGAACAGTCAACGTATTGGATGCGGTAGAAATGGGAAGGCATAAAGACCTAAGACACTTTGACAAGGGCAAAATTATCATGGCCAGGCGACTGGGTCGGAGCATTTCCCAAATGGCAAGGCTTGTGGGAGGCTCCCGGTCAGCAGTGATGAGTACCTACCCACAATGGTCCACAGAGGAGGGACAAACAATGAACAGGGTGCTGGGTGCCCACAGGTTAATTTTAGTTAGGATGAATTCCTTCTGCAGAATTGGACTCAAATTTCATTCTTCAATATGAACTACATCAAGAGTTCATATTCAAATTTAAGGAAACTGGATATCAAAATAGAATTTAGAGAATTATTATTTTTAGTATATGTATTACGTTTTTATTCCGGGGGCATAAGTAAACAGACAGCTGTAACTATCGTATTAACCTAGACATTTTTTAATTTGAGTTTCTAATTATTTGCTTGTAGTAGAAGTGGGTGATCATTCTGGCAACCTGGTCAGTGACACCATATAAATGGTATTGAAATGTTCTACATATACAGTATATCACTAAACGTTGCAATATAGCTGCAATTTCAACCCTGCGTGACAAAGTGTCACTAAATGTTTGCAACCTTCAGTTATAGCAAATTAGGTTGCTGTATTTGATTGTCATGTAAAAACAGAGCCTATTATAATGTATAGTAAACTGTATGGAATTAGTATGCCGTCCAAATGTACAATAACTATTTCACCCTTATTTTTAATTTAAGGGGTGGTGGACGGAGACGTAGCCGAAGTCCTGACAGGAGGCGGCGTTGATCATGGTTTTTCTCCCGTTGATATTCACCGGAGGAAGTGTTCGTCACTTTCAAAGGCAGTTTGGAACAACGTTGGCCGCTAATTCTTTTGATGTAGAATAAGTGAATTGTTGCTCAGTATATTTGTATTTTGGTTTTAATTTGCTGATGCTTTTTATATGCGAAGCAAATAGGTGACAGTCAAAATGTTTTTTTTTTTGTTTTTTTTCCTCATTCATACGAAGTTTTCTTCAAGATTTTGGTTGGTTGTGTTTTGTGCATTTTATGTCACTTGGATATTTTGTTTTATATCCCATTTGGAGGGAGGAAATAAACTTTTTAAATGGAATGAGTGTCCTGTTTTATTTTGAACTGCAAATGACATGAACGTTTACATCATCTACAATGACCTCACCCAAAGAATGTTTACGCCCTATTCATTTTGTCGTCTGAAAAGCACCTGTCACTCTGGACTCGCTACTAAACCCATAGGACAAAATCTTTAGCCCTTTTTACTTTTGAACAGCCAATTGGCAAGCGAATGTTTATTACTCTCCGATTCTCATTTGTTGCTTTACGCTGTTACAGAACGTAGTTAAAGCGTCAACGTCAACCATTGGTGTATTCCGATGTCAATGAAGCTTATACCGTGTAATGATTGGCTTACTCCTTTATCGGGCGGGCTCGAACGCTTTGGTTGACGTTGTTGTTGTTTTAAGTGGCTAAAGAAATTACTTTGCTCTAGGTGGTCCGGTTTGGGATTTTACCTGATGTATCACCCATGATGAGTGTAAAAAGTTCAAAACTGTTCGTCTAAGGAACGTAGAAGATATGATCGTATCCTTACAGTGCGGAAAACTGCATGGGACGATGAAACCCCTACATGCGAGGCCGCTCAAGGTAAGCAGACAAGGGATACTCAACTAGCTAATGTTAGCTGATGTTAGCTGGGTTCAGCGAGGCTAGAAGTAGCCACTTGCTAGCCAGATTCCAGACTGTAGTCTGTTTACTAAAAGCAATAGTTATTTTAAATGACCGCTGATACACACACAAAACAACTTTATGTAACTATAGTTTTATTGCCAGTTACTTGAACGTGCGTTGTATAACGACTGCAATTGACTACATTACATTTTAATACGTCCATGTAACGTTAAGCATGCGTCTTGTTTGCTGTAATCTAATTTTCTAGAATAGGCTACTCTTGAGTATTATAGTTGCCATGAATGGTCACAATTGCACAGTATCACTGCACCATTATAACAGGAGTGTGTAGTTTGGCGATGCACTTGGTTGCTTAGCATCTGTTAAGCCCTTTGTTGCAACTTCTATATGCACATTGTCCGTAAAGTTCATTGGTTGTTATTCTTACTTATTTTCAAAATAACACAAAACGAGTTAAGTTTGTATCGTAATGTTTTTCAGCCAACCGAGGTTATCACCTGGATTGCTAATGTGCATGGGTGAGGTTAACCAGTGACCAGCTTCGAACGATAACCCTTCCCAAACCCATGCTCCTATCTTGATCCGAACAAACATTCCTAAAATTTACCTAATATTGAACCGCATTGAACAGCAAATGTGATCGAGCGAGACATAAAGGCAAAGCCTTTCTTCTCACAACATTGCAGGCAGAAATAAGTTATTTTTGAGTTGGCTCATAACTGGGATCTGTGCTGGTGCATTGCTTGCAACTGGGGCCGGGGCTGTCATTTCCAACATCACTATAATGAGAGGGTTGCATTACAGTTTGGCTTGAATTATTCAGGTCTTGTATTTGGTCTGTATCAGGTCTGTTGTTTGCTGGAAGCGTAGGACAGACGTCTACATTAAACTAGGACAGAGGTACAAGTTCTTTGCTGTCTTCAGCCCACAGGGATACCCCAAATATATAACGAGTCAGTTACTTTGTGTTTCTTTTATTAAAATGTACCATTACCATATATTTCCAGAAGGGCTGAATGAAGCCAAGTGTTCATGCACACTATCTGGAACACGCACAGCAACAAATATGAGTTCCAACTACAAGCACTGTGGAATTTGGAAGAAGGGAGGTATTGTGTGGAAGGGGAGAAGAAATGCATCCAGCCCTCCCACCTGTACCCATTCCTTCCAGTGGCTACACAGGGTCATGTTTGAAATGCAAAACACACAGGCTACCGCCTTACACAGGCAAGGAAGAATGTTCTAAAGAGAGTAGCAAGCAGGGGGAAAAACTAGGTTCAACAGACATCCCAATGCGGCTTAGTATTGGTTGTGGTGTTAGGGTTTGTCTTCTATGCTAGCCATTTTGACAAATGGACATCTGTCTTGTTTTTATCTTTTGTTTGGCTGCTATTTAACTATTAAGCTTATCATTGTCATGCAAGAGACCTTTTCATAAAACCGCCAGATTAAAAACAACAGCCACTTACATAGTCACAAATAGTTTTGCTGCAGCCATGTGAACTGACGTGACTATGTAATGGCAATAGTTTGTGTCTTCTAATAACCACTACCATGGAGGGCAGAATAGCCTAATGGTTAGGATGGTCACCCCCAGTCGAGAGGTCCTAGGTTCGATCCCGGACTAATGATAATGGCTTTTATCAAAGCTATATCTATCTGCTCAAAATCTAAAACCTGATTACCAAACCAGACTCCTATATAGCAAAGTCATGCTCAAATGAATGTGCTCTATAGGCTAAGCACATTAAGGTACAGTACTGTGTCATGTCATAAGAGTTAGCCTGCTAGTTTTTAGAGGCTATTGTTTGTTACATTATATTGACTTTAATATCTGTGTAAAGGATACTTTACTGGCTGTGGCGTTATGGCTGCCTCAGTGAATATAGTGTTTCAGCAGGGGAACCATGCTGCTTCAGCAATGTAGAGGGGATGAAAATTTAAACTCTCCTCTTGCTGGGCTCCCCTAAACAGCTGCTCAATAAGTGTGTGAGTGTGTGTCATGGATCCGATGTCGGTTTAAGGGCCAACCCCATTTGCTACAGCGCTATTCCTATAGGCTCTCTAAACCCAGGGTTAGAAACATGGCCAGGTTAATAAGTAAACATGTGCTTCACTGGGTTAGTGGGACAAACCGAACTGTGAACTGTGTGCTGTTCATATTCTAGCATACTCAGTGACGCGAACACCAGATATCTAGTGCTTCACAGTTGAGGGGCAAAAATGATAGACCGCAAAATCTCTCATATCCCTGCATCCTTGTTCTGCCTGCCTCTCAGGCGCACCACCTTAAACCATACAGGAACAGATGGGATATGAAACAGAAAACGGCCTCCGTACTGCCACAGTGAGACAGGGATCAATAGGCGGCTTGTCTCCGAGAGGATTGTGCGCCTAGGCGGCAACTCATAACGGGCTCTTTCCAGGCCCGCCTTCCCCAGCATGGCTGGAGGCGTGCCAGCCTTGTGACACAGCAGCCAGCCAGCGCCCTGGGGATGTTTGTGTCCGGGTGGAGAGACCTAGAAGCGCGGCATCTGCCGCCCCACCCCCACCTACTTCACCTGGTCACCGGCAGCCGCTTGACTCTGCTCAGTAAGTTGGCTAGGTCTACACTGCGTGTCTTATTGTGTTATAGTGAGCCGCTGTAATGTAGGCTCTTCACAGAGCTTCAGTGTTACTACAAAGTAAAGGCTCTAGCCCTCTTGCTAACGAGGCAGCCATAATAATAATAATAATAATAATAATCCTCCAAAACACAAGAGGCCATTATCAGAGGTGGAGCAGCGGTAAAGAATAATGTTCACATGATGTGGATGGCTTGCTGCTTCCCACTATTTCTACACTGCAGGGAGGGCGGGAAATGAACAGAGCCAAGCCAAATGCTGTGACATTTATTTTGGCTGTGGCTGGTTTGTCTATTACATCAGCACCAGTGGCAGGAAAACAACACATCAGCTGGAGGACTGATTATTTTCTAAACATCCAACATTTTCTGTGTCAAGCGGCAGGCTAGGCACCGGAAAATGTAGTAGTATCAAGACTGAGAGGTTTGAATCTCACCAATTATGTTACTCTTATGTATACTCTTGACAAATGTATTGACTGGTAGTGTTTCCCATTCATTACCTAGACTTTGGCGGGCATCTAATTTGTCCCGCCATAATCTCATAATGAACCGAAAATATTTTGACACTTTGACACAGAAAAAGATCTCTAATGTCGGTTGCACACTGCACGCGGTGGTTTGAACTTTTACCATTTGTGCACTGCTTTAAACTCTGTCTTGTTTACCATGCTTTGTGGGTGAGACTTTTTTGCTGTGTGATTACCATTCATAGCTATACAATGTGTTTATGATTTTTAAAAGAATACAAAATTATTCATAGATCTAGCATCTTAATTTTGCTCTCAAAGTGCACCAGATTGATGCATTGAACTGTAAAATGTACAACATTTTTTTGGATTGGCTGGTCTTCTGTACACTGGTGGCAGTACATTTGGAGAGTTGCATCCCACTATGGCCTTTAGTTTCCAGCATTGAATTGACTACAGGACATCTGTCCTACAGTCCAGAACAGATCATAAGTAATCCTGCACACAGTCCTAATGAGGCGCCTTTCACCCAGGATGACATCATACAGAGATTTGACGTAAAGCCACTTGGCCGTGCAAAGCGTCGGGCCTCTAGCACGTGGGGGTTCACATGAGCATTAGTATTGCCCGCCAGTCCAGGCTAGTGCTCACTCTTAACACTAGCAAAGTTTGGTTGACTTAACACTGGGGATTGCTGCTTATAGCTCTTGATGTTCCAGCCTGTATGTAATATATCTACCAAAGTTTGATAGATTTGTTGTTTCATTGTAAAAGAATATTGAATACCTACTTCCACGTAGCACAGACATTTTATTATATGGTTTGTGTGGTTTCCATTTCATGCATGCCTCAAAGGTTGAGGATACAAATCATTGCACCAGCCAACTCCCTCGGCTTCTAAATGTCAATTATGTAATGATAAGCACATTGTTTATACACTCAACAAATAGGCGTTTGAAGTCTCATTGGCACCCATAAGGAAATCTCTATGGCCAATGCATAGCTGCATAGAACACGCTTGACTACCAAGGGAGTGGACATGTAATGTTTCTTTTATTAACGTCTCAATTGAATTGAATCAAAATTTGAGCTGAACAATTTATAAAACCACCATAGACATCGAGGTGAAGCATACATCATTGAGGGACATGTATGTAAAAACTTTTTTTCCAGGAATCTTTGCTGTGATATTCAGTGCAGTGAAAGTGATCATTTTGAAAGGAACCACATAGCCCAAGGATTCTTCTAACCGATAATTTTATAGTAATGTAAAAAAATATATTACTGTGCTTTTCAGTTGTTTATTACAATAATTAGGACTAGTACACTCAATCATTTTAAATTAATTGTTCAATTACAGTTGTATTAAAATATTGATGTTAATTTTTTTAATCATATTGCCCACTACTAGGTGAAATAAGCAACACTGATATTTAATGTGTATATATACACACTAAAGCCTGTTGTGTAAGTGAATCTGCCTCTTGTCTTTCGTAGGGAAAGAAAATTAATTTTAGAGCTTTGGTGCATTGAGCCGGGGAGGGTGAAAATGCTGTAGAATCTCTGACATCAGCTATGTTTGAGTTGGTGGCCATCAGATGTCGCAGGTTTTCTACTGCAAACAAAAGCAAGGCTATAACTGCCTAAGAAAGGAGATCTTCTATGTTTTGTCTCATGGTTACACTACTTTCAGTAGTTTGTAGGTTTTTTTATTTGACAAATTTCGGAAATAATTGCGATATTCAAAATAATGCTGTCGTTAACAGATCCTTGAAGAGTTATAATTTCAAAGGTCAACTCTATAGTCCTTTAGATAGTAACACAATAACGTTGACATTGACATTATATTCGTTGGGTGGGGGTGGGGGGCAATGGCTGATACCCGTCTTTTGCAGCCATAGAAGGTCCTATTACAGCCCTAAATGCTCCTAGGTCTTCACTAATAGCCTCAACGCAAAGTGCTAGTAATTATAATTTTGTTAATAACCGCTCTGGAAATGTTCCACATCTGCAGTTCAGTGGCTTTCATTGATCCTTTTTTTTTTTTTCTCCTCCAAATGACCAGCGTACTAGTATTTCCTTTCAGTTTTGGGAAATGGTCAAACGCCAGTTTACTCTATTGATTTCTTAGCTGTAAACGAGTAACAAGGAATAACGTCAGCCTCTTTCACATGTGCTGGTCAAGCCTCAGCAGAAGGGCGGGAGCATTCATGGCACCATTACCAAGTTTGCGACTATCAAAAATAATGCAGCTGCAAGCTGACTTTTTTTGTTTTTTTGCTTTTTGTTTTACATTTTTAATCCATATTTATGTTCTTTCTCCTTCGCAAAGCACTTTGTGATTAACCTTGCTATAATTCTCTATACATTTGTCTGATTTCATTTGAGGATGAACTTTATAGGCATCCAAACCTAATGCTGCAGCAGTCTTGAGCCTGGGGGGACATTTTGATGCAATGCTTATCGTATACTTGGGCATTACGCAACAGCCTCCTTTAGATATCAGTACTGCCCCAGAAATTGTCAGAATTGGCTGTGATCTCCGCTGTTCTTGTTTCACCAGCGTTGCTGTTTTTCTGTGACATAATGTGTGTTGTGTTGGGCCGCTTTATAGCGTCACCAAGGACGGCATTGTCCAATTTTTATTTGCATTTATTGCAGCAACGCTGCAACATGTTACCTTTTTTATAGTTGGTTTAACATATAGCCCCAGACAAGCCCTATGTTTTGAGATGCTAAAGGACTGCCTCTGTGTTTTGCAGTCCTCTGCAATCTTCAGAAACCTGGGCAGAGCTGAGTTAACTTGGGCTCCCTTGCCTCCCTTCTCAGTCAGCCAGAGCTCAGCCTCCTCCTTCGATGTAGCTCTGAGGTTATGTAATGAGCCAGTGTGGGCTGACTGCGACTCCCTGACTAACCAGATTACAGCTCTCAACAGATAAAGACTGCTAAAGGACAATCTTCTCACCACACCTTTTTTTTTTTCTTCTTCCTCTGTCTTCCTTAAATGACAAGGTGTTCTCCCATAGATTGTTCATTTCAAACCCAACCCTATTTTCTGGAAGGATTAACAGATCAGCCCTCGGAGTCAAGAAAGACAAAAATAAATCTTCTGAAGTGATTTGATTACATTTGCTGCTTTATCAGTGCAGGTTTCTAAATGAACCAGTAGTTAAATATTACAACTTTTCTACTTTGTTTATAGACGGTGACACAAAACCGTTTTTATTCACTCATTTCATACATTGTAATTATTAAATTAACGCTACAGATGTCACTATTCTGACTTGTAGTATTCTATCATTACTGCTATTAGTATGGATTGTACTTGATGTAAACTACGGGCTGCTAACATTAAAAAGACCATTCCATTGAACATTCCACTACACAACCCACCTTTAGTCCAAGTCCAGAGACGGCCCACTGAGTAACATTTATCATGCTCTCTCAACAACTCCAACCAGCCCTGCTGCCTTAGGCCCCTTATCTCATTACTCAGATGATTTTGCAAGGGCAAGAGGGGTGTTACATTCACTGAGATCACAGGAAAGGTTTATGTGATTGAGCTAAAATAGAAGTGACACATTTATAGACTTGGTCATCCATTATGCCCTGACCATTAAAGGGAAAGAAAACAACTTAACTGTCCTCATTTGGAAAACTTCAGCCACAGGCTGTGCAAATTACAAAATGACTTAAGTTTGATTCATTGTCCAGTACAGTCCAATATCTTTTCAAAGCAGAACTGTGCGCTTCCTGCCCGGCCTCAGGCCCTAGCTGCTCCACCTTATTTTTAACAGTAAAGTGAAACTCATGCCTCACATGATGAATGCAAGTAGGCCAAATATGAAATGGTGAGTGCTAACATATTATAATACTTGTAATGTACGTGTGCAGTTTTTGGAAAAGGTGGCTTCCTGCAGCACAGAACAACCCGATATAGGGACTGGATTTTGGTGCTCTCATAACAAGGTCATGGAATATTGGATGGCTTTGTTATGAATATACAATAAGACACAACAAAGCATTTGGAGCAGTAATACCTTTTGCAAAATGGGTTACAGGCCGGGCCCTTATTTCAAAATGGGTTGTACGCATTTGTATTATTTTTTTTAAAGATATTTTTCTACAAAAAAGTCATTACTTAAGCACAGGATTAACAGCAGACAGCAAATACAAATTAAATCTGTATTATTGTATCAACTGTCACTATTTTAAATAATTTTGTGAGATTTATGATTGATAGTTTCGTCTAGTATTTTACCAGTGCAATAATGGGTTGTCGCTCTCATGCTCAGAGCGAGACCTTGTAAGTCGTACGTTTTTGGGAGGTGCCAAAAAAAGGATTTCCGTACATATTCCCACTGGTTAAGACTGGTGTTTGTCAATTACAAGACCATTAGGTAGTCAGAGTAAGCATTTTTCTACATGCAAGCTATCACGTCACTCAAATCCCCTGTGATGTCACACTAGCAACTTGCCTTAAGTAAGAGTGCAGCTATATCCGTCAGTATTGGTTTTACAGCTTTGCCATTCTTTTTCAAGAATGACCAAAAGAGTTTGACAAGGGGTGACGTGCCTAACCTGCACCAGAAACTGACTTTTAACTTAGCAGTTAGCAAACAGCATATTACTTTTTAATGAAGACCTCGACATATCTGAAAAGCTCAATTTATTTGCACATAAATTAACATGTATGCAAATAAATTGGTGTAAAACGAAACGATAAGAAAAACGCCATTCTGTGCTACTTAACTTTTTTCGTTTAGACCCAGATGGCACTGGCGATGCGAGCAGTGATGACATAACTGGTCTATGTAATAGTTGACATGGGCTCCCCAAATTTGCTGCTCTTGATGAGTCATTCTTTGTTTAAATAGTGTTGCTGTATTGCAGCTTTCGATAGTTGCAAGCTAAATATTTGAAATGAGCTCTACACATCCCACTTACCTCTTGCCCTCATTAGTCCTTATCCTTTATTTGGATACTCCCCAGGGTCCATGACATACAGTTTGACATACTGTCGACTTTTCTAAAGGAGGTAGGGGTGGCAGAAGGCCAAAGGTTAGACAAGTGTTTGGGAATGTCTGGCTCAGCTGTGATAATCCCAATGAGTGTGAGTAATGCCCTCCCTACCGACATTCACTGTTCTATGGTGGAAATATGTGTATAAAAAATTAAGTAAGAAAGAAACCTTTCTAAGGCTAGCAAGAAGAGATTTCCCCGAATAAATAATGGACTAACATAAATAAGTAGACTAATTAATTATTTGACTAATTATAACGTGAACAATCACCATTCAGCCACCCGCTCCAGTCTTGCATGGCGTCCAGTGCCGACTGGATTTCACTCTGTGCTGTGCGCCCCACGTCCTCTACAGAGTTGCTGGTGGCAAAGCTCTACTACCATCCTAACAAAAAGCTCTGTGTCCAAAGGTTGCAAGTTTAACAAACACTTTGTGCTCACTCGACACCCCAGTGGCTTACAGGAAAACGCCAAATAAGGACATTTACGGTAGCGCCAACGTCAATATTTGATGTTTTCCAGGTATAATGGATTGGAAGTCTTGACTGTAGTCAAGCCACCTGCCTATGGTGGCAGCAGCAGGGTACAGTGACCCCTCACATCTGCCTCATTGTTCCAGTTCACGCTCCCAGTCCTCAGCTCAGCACCCACGTGTTGTCAGCAGCTCCTGTTACATAACCCCCCCCCCCCCCCACTTCCCCGGCAGACAGTTGGGCAACTGTCTGCCACTTTTACATCCCTGTTATTGAGGGTTAAAAAAATGGCTTAGAGTTAATACACCAACAGCCACAGGCTTCTTCTTACACCTTTTGTTGGTCTGTCCGACAGTTTAGGAGTGGTCTTGAAACTTCCAGTTTACAGTGGGAGATATTCTGCTATGCTCCATTCTGTTCACTTTTACCTGCAGGGCTTTCTGTTGGGCTTTAAGTAGCCTGTATTTGGAGTTGGTGTCATTATGTGCGGAGCTCCCTTTCCTTTCTTCAGCAGGGTTAATAGCAGTACTTGCAGACTAATCAAAGCCATATAATGACCTTTTTCACAAGATGCAGTATGCAGGCACAGAAGGATTTACATGGTCAGCAAGGCTCAGAGGAGGAGATGGATTCTGCTTGTCACAAGTAAGCATAGACCAATCAATGGAGAGAGGGCTGGCTATTGAAAACTGATACCTAATGCTACAGTATAGCCGTTTCATGTTTTCATGTATAGCTTAGATGTAATATATCACAGTTTGCCAATGTGGGAGGCCTGTATTAAATGTTGAACTGTTGGGTTTGTATTATTACCAGTTTTGATTCTTTTATTGACGTTTTATTTATGTGATCCAACTGTAGTCAACTCTTAGGCGACAAAACAAAGAGTCGGCAGCTGTTCTCTGATGCTCAGTGTGAAGGAACGAGGCTGTAGGAAGGAAACAGTTTGGACCTCAAAATTGGTGAATTGCCACACAGCGAAAGTGTTAGTGAACACTGCAAACAGGGATTGGCTTAGTACCTGGTGTCACAAAGGCTCCAGACAATATACTGCTGGCTGAGAGAGTCCGCATTGAACTCCATTCATCTCTCCTGCACACCAGTCTGATAAAGAAACAGAGAGAGGGAGGAAAACGCAAAGTGAGAGAAGATGAGAGGTGTGAGAAGGATAAACTCGTGACTCATCAGGCACAGCGGTGGAAGAGTTCACTGAGTCAGAGCTGAGGCACAAACATGATCTGGTGGATGAGCCACAGGCATGCCAGAAAACTGTATCACTGCAGGGACAATGTGACTTTGCCCACGTTGGGCGTTTCTTATGGCAGGGATTGGACATTTATTGTATGTATAACATGTATAACAGCAGTGTCGCAATGATGCATCACTTCATGTTTGGACATGGATTTACGTTGAGTCATGATTTAATTTTCATTCTATATGCTAGGGCTGGGTACATTTTACACATGAATAATCTGTTGACAAATGTACTAATTGTAAGTTGCTTTGGATAAAAGTGTCTGCTAAATGCTGTAAATGTAATCTATATATACTGTATCTGCATATGAATTCAAAATGATATTGGACTAAAACTCCCTCTAATATAGTGATACATTTTGGGAGGGATTCTTTTATTACTTTTTATTACTAGATTGTGTACCACGATATGTTAATTTCCACACAATACGATAATGCTGAAATGTGGTAAACGCTAATATTGAATTATCTTCCAGCCATACCTTATGCCCCACAGTGTTTCATACTACACTACTAAACTATAAAGCTATACAGAAAATAAGTTAGTGTTCTGGCCTACCATTGTCACTGATTGGCGTAGGCACACATGACGTTACTTGTTCAATAGCGAGGCTGGAATTGACGTGTGTGTCCGTGTTTCTTTCTTTTGTAAGACAGAAAGGGGGAGAGCAGAGGGAAGGCTCGTCGATGCAGTTTCAAATTTCAATCCATTGAAAAAGTTAGCATTGAATACAATCCCCTACTATATAATGTACAGTGAAATGTTCTTCAGGTATTGATCACATTTTAGAACTCTTTCTATTTCCAGAAAGGAGTCAAATGCTGCAACTCTTAAATCAGTGAAGCGTCAAATAAACCATACCGTTGTTTTTATAAGCCTATACATTTGTGAGCTTCCTTACCTAGCAATCTAATTATTTCTGTGTTTAAAACCAACCAACTGAGACACAGTCAATAAAGCAAGGCCTCCTGGCGGCTCTTCACACTAATTGTTGACTCATTCTTGTGTACATTTGCTGCAGATGAGCCATGAAGTGAGGCTCTGATTCTGCCAGACATTCGGACCGGCAGCCCTTTAGTTTAAACTTGCTTATTTGAATTTGAGCCTGTGAAAAAAGTGACAGTGGTCCATTTACACTTACAGCATTCAGCAGACGCTTTCATCCAAAGAGACGTACAAGTACATTTGTCAATAGCTAAATAGGTCCTATACCAGTTATCGTAAGCAAACAACATTCTGTTAGAATAGTGACAGCAGGATGTCATCATTAGGGCCAAGTTAGTTATACATTTTGCAACATACAGTACATAACATATCGTTCAATCCTCAAAACAATTGCTAAGCCTAAAGAAGTGCTCTAAAGCCGCGTTCCCACTGAACGCGAAGCGAAATTTCGCTTCGCGTTACTCGCGTCAGTTTGAACGCTCGATTATTAGTTTTTACTCGCGCGAATAAGCCCGTCTCTACCGGAAAGAGG
>JAODLI010073825.1:0-13887 GCA_027575585.1 Percopsis omiscomaycus
CCTCTCCTCCCCTCTCCTCTTCTCCCCTCCTCCCCTCTCCTCTTCTCCCCTCCTCTCTTCTTTCCTCTCCCCTCCTCTCCTCTCTTCTTTCCTCTCCCCTCCTCTCCTCTCTTCTTTCCTCTCCCCTCCTCTCCTCTCTTCTTTCTCTCCCCTCCTCTCCTCTCCTCTTTCCTCTCCTCTCTCTATGCCAGTGAGTGGGTGTACTGGGGGGGAAGGGGGGGGGCTGCCACTTGTAACAAGCTAGATGGAGGGGGGGGGGGAGTTGAGAGCTGGGGGGCGACAAAGCGTTGTTATGGCAATGAGGAGGTCCTCCTTGTGTTTGGTTGCCGTGGAAACTTGAGGCACACACTCGATATCCTCCACACGTGAGCGCAGGGAGAGTGCTTCACACCTTCATCACACACACACACACACACACACACACGCACTGCGTTCCTTTGTGTTCTCTCTCTAATGTGTCCACCTGTCGGTTGGTACCCTACATGGTGTGAAGCTACATGGCTAACGCTAGCAGAACGCTAACCCACCCTGCCTCTCAGGACAGCGGCTCTATAGCGCTCGGCTTGTGACGCGCCGTCGACCGTCGATCTGTGAATCGTAGTCAAATACGACGTCAATACAAGTATAGTTTAGTAATAGGATGTAGTCATTGTAATGTGCTGTCTGGCCGAGGTTCTTTGTTTATTTGTATTAAGGTGCTATAGAGATTTGAATAATGTATTCTTTTATATAATACCAATAGTAGGTCAGTGCCAGTGGCTAGTTATTCACACCTGTCCACTCAAACACAACAAGTCCTTTGGCGAGTCTGTGGTGCGTGGTGAAAACCTCCCACCTGTTGTCTAGACACATCACTAAATGTGGATTTTCACTCATCGCAGTGATGAAGAATCCTCCCCGAAATTCCCCGAGTTCCGATCCAGCTCATGATGGATCGGGACTCCCTGGTTATAATCCACCCGTAGCCCCTCGAGATCGCCTCCTAACAGACAAACCGGGTGAAACCCTCCGTAATGGGGGGGGCAAAGGGGATTAGCATAGCGCTTCTCAAACCTTGTGAACCACTTATTTTAATGGCATCAAAATATACAGCATCAGCTATCATAAAACCCCATTGATGTTTTAAAGATGTACTGTACAATATAAGAGAAATGGTACAATGGGAGAAGAGGCGGAGTCATTTTCCTAGATACCTAGATATTATCAGAGTGGTTGTTGGAACCATGTGATCTGGGGCGCAATGCTGTTCCATATCGCTGTAAATCCTCTCTGCTGCAAGCCAAGGTACAGATTATATGGTAATTATAGGATGGGGTTTGGAGATGGGGAGAGAGGGAGAGAGAGAGGGAGAGAGAGAGAGATGTGGGGAAAACGAGGTGACCGGTGGGAGAAGTGTTGGGGGACGGAGGTGGCGTTCGGTGACGGCTTAAGGCCGATGGAGGTGAGCCAAGGGGGAGGTGCACCGGCGTAATGAGGGACGTCCCGTGGAGACAGGTGAGGGGGCGAGATACATATTAATGACGTGGAGGAGGAGAGAGAGAGGCTCTAATATCATGGGAGAGATGGAGATGGAGAGAGCGAGGAATACCCAGAATCCTTAGCACTGGAGGCCTTTCAAAGGGGTCAAAATATGCTTTTGGAGGGGGCATGACATGATGATGATAATACAACATATTTTCGTTACTCCTATATTTACAGTAGTTTTGTAATAATAAGTGATCCATTTGATTGGTGCTCATTGTCTATTATCTGTTTTGTGTGTATTACTTATTATCTTGGCTGTGTTTGCATTCATGTTGTTTAGCCCAAGAAGCTCTAGAGGGTTTGTGGCCCCTGGCACCAACACCAACCACTTTAGATACAAGATACAAGCTAATGCAACAGGTCGCTCTGTTCTGAACTGCATGGATAACTCTCTGTGTGTGTGTGTGTGTGTGTGTGTCTCTGTGTGTGTGTGTGTGTGTGTGTGTGTGTCTCTGTGTGTGTGTGTGTTGCAGGTGACAGTGGTGTGTGTGTGTGAGGTTTGTCCCCAGGCTGTTGTCTTCACAGTCCTGATCTAATTGACTCTGACAGTAAGGCGTGTGTGTGTGTGTGTGTGTTCTGCCTTCAAGATCCAGCTACCTCTACAGTGTACAGAGATAAGACAGTAGGAGATATCATAGCTGCACTTCCCTCCTATCATAGAGAATACATTTAATTAGAAATAATCAACAAATATCAACTGAAATTCTCTCAGCCTTGGAAGAGTAAGAACTGAAAAACAAATTCATAAACACACATTCCTGACCAGGTTATCATGACCATATTATGATGTCCCCTTATCAAAGTGTAAATAATGTGAGAACACAAGCATATCATTTTTCTCTAACATTGTTACAGCACCAATTAGCCTTGAAAGGAGTGGTGGGGGGGAGAACATTAGCCAATTATCCTTGAAAGAGGAGGAGTAGTGAGGAGTGCTCGCCGCTCAGCACTCAGGTGTGGGCGGGACATTCACTCTTTGTTTCAACCACAAGGGAAATTCCAGACACAAATTGAGGACTGTACCTTTAAGGGATGACACCATTATCACGTTATAGGCTAATTATGTCAATTCATGCTGTACCAGGGCCATGCCAGCGGTGCTCCTGCCAACAAACCATGGTTTTTTACACTCAACATGTGACCCTATTTCCCTCTCCCAGATAGGGCTTATGCCCTGGTCGTATCACTTGACAAAGACCCCAATGGTTTTTGCGATCATCTGGCAGGCTATTTGGCACCCACACAGTCCCTGGTGCAGGGAAAACACAGCTTGGGAAAACAGGAAAATGCCCTTGTTTGAATTTGTAAATCCCATCACATGGTATGAAAAGCACATGACCCATCACAAAAACCGACTATGAGATGTGTTAAGCTATACTGGCAATGGTCTGCTTGTACAAATAACACAACTTCTACTGTACGTCTACATTGTGGATGTACGGTACTACAATGTACACATTACTTCAGTTTACTTATTAACACTGTGTTTGGCGTGTTAGAAAGAAGTCATATCTTTCAGGGCTATTAGGACCTAATGTCACGCCTTCATTTAAAAGCTGACCTTCTAAGAAATGGGAATGGAAATTCCTCAGTTGAGAGACCTTAAGTTCTCTATTGATTAAAGCATACCTGCATACATATGCACCCTTCCATGAACAGTTGGACCTGTTTTCTTTCTCAGCTCAGTCCCTGCTGACCAGTAAATGCACAATATGCCTTTAACCCCACGTTACGAGACGTGTGTATCTACAGCAGTGTGGTTTTGGACCATGGGCTATGACAGCATGGTTGTGTTCATTTGTCTTCTTCTTGAGTTGCCTTGTATTATTTACTCTTTAGCGCCGTGAAACAGTGTCTATGTTGCTCAGTAACGAGGGATGATTCAAATTCAATAAAGAGGAATTTAAGTTGTCAAAGGCCAATTTATTGGCAACAAATTAGCTCAACAAGTGTTTAAACACAGAGCTAAATACATTGACCCTTTTAACGTGATTTGCATATTGAAAAGATAATAGATAGATCGATATTTCATGAATAGTTTTCATCGCATGTATAAGACCCAATATAGCTATCAACGACGCCGGGAGGCGAGGTACGGGGCGTGCATGGCCACGTGCACGCCAATCATGACACAGAGGTGAACGTGCGGTTGTCTTTAATGAATGAGGTTGGCGGGACCTCGTGAAGATTAAATGAGCTGTTTACGGTTAGCCTTGCTGCAGGACATTACGCAAAGCTAATTTCAGGCAAGGCAGCTCCATGTAAAGATAGACGCGCGTGTGTTTGTTTGTGTGTGTAGCGGATTGAGGTCCCTTCCCGTAATTGTCCTGTATGATTAATCCGTTTCCCTGGACTGTAAATAAGAAAATGGGGAAATAATTTGACAACTGGGAACAGAACTTCAGAACAGTTCTAAAACTGTTAGAGCCCTTTGTCAACCACTTAGTTTGCCCATTAAAGATATGTTCTTGTTTGAGATCATACCAGTTTTGGTTTATATAAAAGGTGAATCTGCTTTCAGTTGAGGGCATTGATGTATAAAGCCCAAACCTTATGTAATTTGAAGTAAAAAAGCAAAGGACTGTTACCGTTACTGAGACTGACCAAGCCACCAGCTGGTTATTCAAAAACTACTGCAGCACTGTTGAAATAATCAGAAGAAATGACGTTATTGGGTGGGTTCAAGCCCCAGAGTTTTTGTACCTGAAAGCATCCTTAGCCCATTTGCTCCTACTAGTAATTGTACTCAATGTAAGTTGGTTTCAATAGTTTGTAATATCAAGCTATCTCGCCCTCTAGTGGCAATCTGCCAAAATTACACACCAATGTGAATTGATAAATGTCTGTTCTGTTCTGTATATAGGCAGCAACGTCTATAAACATGTCATGTTATCGCATTATAAAATTATACTATACAATACAGTTACTTCACAGCTGTGTAAAATAGGCCTAGTTACTTGTCATGTTTTCAGATGTTCCTGATCAAAATATTTTGCAAAATGCAGCCGGATAAGGTAAATTCTTATTCTTTATCTTTTCCACTTAATTTAAAGTTGCACATTTGTTTAGTCTAAACAAGTTAAATATTTTGGGATAACTCGTACGCTTACACACATTTTACTATCAAAAAGAAGATGAGAATTGAGAAGCACGGCTGAAAATTACTTGTAATGTAATGAACCCATTATTGGACTATAGCCTACTACACGAGTGAAGGTATATTGCAAGTCTAGCCTACTTCAGTATCCAAAGTAGCCTAATCATCTAACATGAAAAGCAGAAGTAAATCGATTAGGCCTATATGGCTGGTGGTCAAAAAGTGACGTGAGTAAAGTTGGCTACAAATTCACCATGATGATATTTAAGTAGCCTATTTCTACTATAGTTACTTAAAGATCGTGTAATGTAAATTCCGAGATTTGTTTGAAAACACAATTATATATGTTATTTTTGTTATTCCTGAAAACATAACAAGTAACTAGGCCCACTTTACACAGTTGTGAAGTAACTGTATTGTATAGTATAATTTTATAATGCGATAACATGACATGTTTATAGACGTTGCTGCCTACAGAACAGAACGGACATTTATCAATATGGTGTGTATTTTGGCAGATTGCCACTAGAGGGCGACATAGCTTGATATTACAAACAATCGAAACCAACTTACATTGAGTACAATTACTAGTAGGAGCAGATGGGCTAAGGATGCTTTCAGGTACAAAAACTCCGGGGATTGAACCCACCCAATAACGTAATTTCTTCGGATTATTTCAACCACCTGTTCTACGAGACAGCAACCATCATAGCCTACATTGGCAAAGATGCAAATAATATATTATAGGTTTGTATCAGCCTTTCTATCTACCAAGTCAGAATACCGTAGATAGAATATATGGTTCTGTAACAGTAACTTATGGAGCGACTGAATGAGCAGAAACAATGTCCTGGCTAGGTTAGCCCGTATCTAAGTCTAACGGTTAGCCCCAAAACAATGAATTGGTTTGGTAACAACATGCTACACTAAGAAGTTATCCTAAAAGGATATTTGTATCATCTTTGTATCATCTAAAGTATATTGATTTTTCATTACATTTAGCCAACTACTTGCATCTTTTAGGTCCTTGCTAAAATCCATCTACTGCCTACGCTATTAGATGGGTTGGACTAGGTAAATGGGGGCAGGATAGTCTAGTGGTCTAGGTGTTGGACTCCCAGCCAGAAGGTCATGGGTTTGAGCCACAGAGTTGGCCTACTTGTTAGCATCCTTGAGCAAGATGCCTAACCCCTATCTGCTCCATGTAATAGCACCATGTAACTGTAAGTCACTTTGGATAAAAGCATCTGATAAATGACCTAATTGTAAATAAAATTTAATATAGGGCCAACTGTAGGTAATGGTCATAATGTACCAACCTATTTACTCATTCTATCATTTATAATTAAAAACTAAGGAAGAATGAGATAATCACATGTTCATCTTCAAGTTCAGATTTGAATGTTCTGCCAGGTAACCTGGTACAGTAGGCGAAAGGCCAGAACCACTGTCCAGCTGCTAGGTTCCTTAAAGAGAGGCTGAAGAACATCAGAAAGAGATTGAGGCGCATGATTGGGCCGCAGAGGTAGGAAGAGTGCGAGCAGTTTAACGAAAGTAAAACTAAAGTGAAAGCGTGTCCCAATGTACTTTAATATTTCACTATTTTGTCATCTTGTCTGTGTTTATACAATCAACCATGTCCCAGGAGACGGAGAAACAATAAATCTCCACAGCCCATAAACCAGCTGAAGGACACAATGGTTAAGGGGAAATAGCTCAGAATCACAGTTGGGGTCCCACAACGAATCAATTCTGACATAATGGGGATACATTTGTAATGTGTGCATGGCATATTTTGATTCCCCCTTTTTCTAGCTGTAGCTTGTTAGATTGTGAAGGTTGTTTTCATAGCATTTAATAATGGGACTTTTAATGGGAATTATCCTATCATTTTCAACCCGCTATCAGGGTATACCATATTTTCTGTTCTAATAGTCCAAGCCTATTATACCACTGACTGGTTGCCTTTTTAACTTGATCTTTCTCCCTGCTGTTCTTTCACTTTTTGACAGGTTGGAACTAACATGGAGTACCTCCAACATGCTGAGGTGTCACACAACATGTCCATCATTCTAAAGGGACGGGCCTTACACCTCGTCTCAGTCTGCATCAATCAGTAAAACCCCTTTATTTGTTTATTTGTTATGCTCTTTTTTACGTTAGCGTCCCTGTTCGGGTCGCCTGCTACTGTATAGTCTGAATGGAATTACTGTGGTAATTTGCAATGGTAATAAAAAAAATATCACTACTATAAATTTAGATATGTTCTATTGAATTCTATGAATACTTCTTCTATATGAATACTTCTTCTACTTCTTCTGACGCAGTCTCTCTCTGATTGTAATTACCTTTCCTCTATTGCTCAATTTAAATGTGTAAAACAAGTGTGTTTTTAATATAGCTTGTTGTTAAATGAAATATCCTTATTGTATGTTAAAATGTGTTTTTATTATTTCTTACATTATTATGCGCATGACCAAATATTGAATGTAATACCCATCTTGATCCAACCCAGCAAGATGGGTTGATCATGTAACCTGGCAATTTGGGTTAGTAGTAAACCCAACTATGCTCTTCATATATATGGCGATTGGGTGTACAAGTTGTGTGCAGGAACTCGTCTGCTGAAAACGAAAAAGGAAGTGGGGGCAGGTGTGTATGAGGGGTTGGGAGCATAGACATACTGTATGTAGACTTGGCCAATCTTTGGTTTGGGAGGATGAAGCACACAACATAAGAATAGTCTACATGTTCGTTTTTCTGTTTTTCTTCTATGTCTATGATGAAGCAGAGCAGAAGGGGTCGGGGAAGTGAGATAATGGAAAAATCAACCTCCGGAGTTTGTGACGGGAAATGTGTGCACGACCACCAACCACGAGTTAGTTTTCACTTGTTTAAATGTAGCAGGTGACTCATGAAGAGAGCGTAGGTGCTAGCCTGACGAACTACACCATGAGGCGAGAATGCGGAGAACAGAGCTTCCAAAAGCTCAGTTATTTCAATAAAGCTTATTGCGTTTTAAACACAAACTGGTGAGACACAAACACACGCATGTATACATCTACAATGTCTAACTTAAACGGGAGACATAAATTACCCACAGGTGTGTGGGATGATCTGTCCAGACACACAACAGGCCTTTTTTCCATTTCCGTCTGTAACACCCCCTTCCTATAGGCCTACCTCTGCCTCCCTCTGTCTGAGTCAAGATATGTCCCAGCAGGTGAAACTGTTCCGTTTCCCTTTCCCGCCCAGGAACTGGGTGACCCCAAATCAGCCCACCTTATACAGAGGGTGTGTATGTGTGTGTGTGTGTGTGTGTTTGTGTGTGTGTGTGTGTGTGTGTGTGTGTGTGTGTGTGTGTGGGGGGGGGGGCTCCGGATGAGGTACCCCCAAGCTCAGTAGGACCGGAGGAGGAACAACAAGCGCTGGCAGGTGGGAGGATCCGCGGGATTGATGCCCGTGTGAAATCTTGCCAGCAAAATATCGCGCAGCGCCGCGCGCATTGTGCCGCGCAGGTTCAAGGGTCACTCCCCTTGGCCACTCATGGAAACATACGGTACATTTAATTACCAGGAAAAACAAACTTCACACGACGTCTTCTTTGAATAGACACTAGGAACTACAGGTTGGGCCTTTTCACTTTCACGGCACCGAAATAAAAACACCAACTGACAACTGAAGTTATGGACACCATGCAGTGATAAAGTTAAGAGCTGTTGCGGAACAATTTATGTTCTTGTTGAATTATTATTCAGAATGATCCTATGAAGTCCATCATTCACAGCAGGAGCGCGTGCAGGACACGGTTCCTTCCGCGCACGCGGACATGGCAGTACCTCACAGGGACGCGGCATCTTTCAGTCGCAGGGCGCTGCGGGCCAACTTTGCGCCAACGCGTATTTTAGAAAGGAGCGCAGCCGCACAATAACCGAGCCATTGTTTCGTGATTTGTAAATACCCCCCCCTGTCGCAGTGGAATAACTTCCAGGCTTGTATCTTAACCATCAGACATTTACATGAGAGTTGACAAAGGCCGAACAGTTGGGAAAACCTCACAACAAGGGATCCATTTAGATAGTACAGTCAGAGAGAGAGAGAGAGAGAGAGAGAGGGAGAGAGGGAGAGAGAGGGAGAGAGGGGGGGGGGAGAGAGATGTGACAGAGTGGGTGGGTGGAGAAGGGAGGAGAGTTGAATTAATGAATTAAAATGTCCTGAAACAGTGACCGGCTGAATAGCCTACTTTTTCGTTTATATAGAGACGCGGGGCCTTGCATTGGAAGAGTAGCCTGGGATGTAGAAGGAGAGGGCTATACTAAAACCCCAGGACCGCGAGACTCTCTCCAACTCGAGATGCGAGCCGAGGGATTGTGGTCAACTGGTTACATAATGACCCAGTAACGTCTGTCCGGAACCGGCCAGTGCCACTCTTGTCTAGGCACTGCTACACCTGCTCGCGTTGTCGAGGCCTTCTATTTATTTTGGCTGTTTTTTGTTTTTACAAATATAATGTCAACGACGTAGGGGTCAATTGGAAAAGAACAACAATTTTCATGACAATGTCAAAGTCCCTTAATGCTTGCGTCAAGTGTGCGCACAGTTGCAACTCTTTTTCCCCGCTCGTTAAATAGATACCACCAATACAACTGTAAATTAACTTCAACCGAGTCTGAGAAACTACAGTCAACGACGACATTTGATCCAATCTGACAGGTAAGAAACACTCAATCAGTTAATTAGTCTGTTATTAGTCAAGTAGAAAGGTAAAAAACTAAACAACACGTTTTTTTCTTCTTTTTTCTTTCTCCGTGAAGATGAGACAGAATTACATAATTGCAGAATATCGATCAGATTAGCGGATGTGTGGGGTTCGAAATGCAAGGTGCATTGGCTGAGGTCGAATTCAGGTCTTCAGCAACTGAGTTCAACGTGCTGGGCTCACATCACTGAAAGCAGTTCACCTTTCTAGCCGTATTTATATCAGTTCTAGCGCTCTTGTCTTCTCGTCCATTGTTAAATGACTGTGTAGCCTAATTGTACAGTGATATCAGTTACAGGTACACACATCTGAAGAGACCTCATCTTGCATATCCTCCAAAAATAATGAGGCAAGACATTTACCATGTTGCTTAATTGTAAATACTGTATAGGCCTACAGTTATTTTAATAACATGCTCTACATTTACAGCATTTAGCAGACGAAAGCGACTTACAATTACATTGTTCTATTACATAGAGCAGGTAGGGGTTAGGCATCTTGCTCAAGGATGCTTACAGGTAAGCCGATACTGGGGGTTGAGCCCACGACCTTCTGGCTGGGAGTCCAACACCCAGACCACTAGACTATCCTGCCCCCTATTTGCAATAGACTTGTAGGCTTAATAGTGGCAATAGCCTTATTGTTGCAGTGGTACTAATAGTAGCTAATAAGAGTAAAGTAATTCTATTCTTAGTACTTAAGTAATAATAATTGCAGGAGTAGTTATAGTTAAGAAACGTCCTCCCGTATTGGAAATTTCTTTATTACTGGCATTTATACAAAGAGCAAAATCCATATAAATCTCCTGAAAGATTCAATCACTATAAACTGACCTTCCTGAGGTCACTTAATAGGAGGGATTCCTGATTCCTTCTGGTGACCCCATCATGGACCTGGTGACCCCAATGCAATAGTCCCACATAGATTTACAGGACAGATAGAAGAGGCAGGCCGTTAGCAGCTAACCTTGGAACAAGTGTTTAAGGCCCACATACTGCCCAAGCGGCTAACCGCTGGTCAGAGCTGTGTTATTTAGGCCAGTGCCACAACGTTTGAGCAATTAGCAGTTGTAAGGCTGCGGAAGTTAGAGGTGAGAGGTGACCTAACTGGCGGGTCCAGTATGGGTTCTGGGCACACCACCCAACACAGAACACATTGAGACAAATGTCCGGTCGCCATGGAAGCCGGCACACCAACTTCCTGGTTTTAAGACAGAAAGAAAAAAGGCTAAAGTCTGCAGGGAGCTGTTCCACGTTGTGTCACAATTCTCCCGGGCCGCCTCTGCAACTAACGTTTACATTAAAGATGGGGAGAATATGTGTTTTATCCTGGGGTCTTCTTGTCCCAATAGTGAGCTCAGCAGTGCAAATGCACACGGTAAGAAGCTATTGGGTGGTGTACGGTTTATGCAGGGATGTGATGCGTGCCAAACTCATTTTTAGGCATCTGAGGTTAAGGACAACATCACAACATCACAGCAAGAAAGCTATGAATCCCTACTTTTAAGAACATTGCATAATAGCATAGAACCAAAACCCCATGAACACAAATAGAACAAATGTATGCACATGTTATTAAATAGAAGAAAACAACATTAAAAACATAATTTAAAAAATAATATTTCAAAATCTTCTCATGGCCCCTCTAAAAAGCATCTTGCGGCCCTTCAGGGTTTTTTTAAACCCCTCATTGACAACCACTGCTTTTAAAAAAACAAAACAAACACACACACACACACACACACACACTCATAGACGCTACAGATTAGCAGCTTCATCGGCGTGGACACCCTCTGGCGTGAGGGCTTGGGCGTCTTTGGACCAGGTGTCTTGTTGGCGCGCTGCGTGCCGATGTTTTGGACGGCGGTTTGAATGCGGTGCCGTGGACAGTGGGCCCCGGCCATTCAGGTTTGTGCTGGGTTTGTATAGGGCCATTCAGGGGAGTGTACTGGGTGTTCGGGGGTCTTTGTGGATGTGGACACTGGACAGGGTCTTGGGTGCGAGGGTCCGCTCTCTCCCTACGGAATACTAATGCAGCACCCCCCCCCCCCCCCCTCCACCCCCTCGCTCTTTACTCCTTTCCTCTCACTCAAGTTATTTTCTTCTCTTTTTATTCCCTCTCTTCTCCTCCGTTTCCTTTTTTCCCCTCCCTCTCGCTCTCTCACTCATGCTCAGTTTTCTTTCAATGGTCCCCCCAAATCCATTATTCTTTCTCACAGCGACCCCTCTGACACTTGCACGCACACACACAAGCACTGCACCCTCACACATGAGCACACAGGGTTACACACACATTCACACACTCCTTAGACACTGCTCTCTCTCTCTTTCTCTCTCTTTCTCTCTCTCTCTCTCTCTCTCTCTCTCTCTCAGTCATATTTTTCAATGGTAGCTTTTGTGCCTTTTATCTCGTGGAAACAAAGCATTCTTGTGTACGCATGCAGGACAGAGGGACAGAGAGGGTTGGAGAGACAGACGGAGAGAAATAGATACTAACCTTGAAGGGTGTTGTTTTAAGCGAGTTGGGGAAAGGTAAACTTCAGGACAGTCGCCGCCAGATAGCAAGTTAGCAAGTTAGCAAGTTAGCAATTTCTTCTTTTTTTTTGTGTATACACCTTCTTACTGAACTAACGGTTTCACCATCTCAGTAAATATTATTTAGTTCTGGATAAGTGATTTAAGTACGGACTGTATGAGCTAGAAGCCGGCAGTACGCTGTCTGCTGTTGTGTATGGTGCACATTGTTTACCTCCACTGGCCTTTTTAAACATGACTCCCCCTGAACAATGAATGCTATTATTATTATTCTGCTCTATACTTTTTGTATTACATGTATATTGTAGGAGTACGTTCCAGTAGCGGAGCGGTGACCCTATACATCCAGAACACGAGCACGTGTTTACTGTATGCGTGGGCGGGAACTGTACAGGGTTCAAAGTTCAGCTGCAAATGTATTCGGCCAATCAAACAGGCCTCCTCTTAACCCCCCCCCCCCTTGTCGAGCTTAGTATTCAGAACACAGGCAACAACACAGAAGTCTATTCATTCAGCCCGTGTGAGCTCCGGCACAGAGGACGAGAGAGAGAGAGAGAGAGAGAGAGAGAGAGAGAGAGAGAGAGCGTATCACATCGCCACAGTACCATTATTATTTTTTCCTTTATTTAGAGGCCGCAGCTAAACAAGAACCTCCATTTTAGTTGAGAATTCGGAAATGAATGCATAGTTGGGTGTCGAGGCCCTACAGTGACCACACGTCTCTATACTGAGACACGTGGAAACATCTGGTGGTTTCAGTTAAACCACCAGATGTAAACAGTAAAACAGTAAACAGTAAAACGCCTCATACCAATGAGAAGTAGATCACGTACCTGTATTTTCCAAATGGTGAATGTTCTTTTCAACCTCAGAGCTATATCATGACTGTTAGAGTATATTTGGTACTATCACAGTAATATGACTGAATGTCAGTTAGCTATGGTTTATTATACAGCCTCATTAAATACAATTAAATACAATACATTAAATACAAATGAAGAGCGCTTAACCAATGCAGTAAACCCTGCCCATTAGGGTAAAGAAACACTACTGATCTATTTGTATTGCGGGAATTAAAATAAATAAGTCCCTTTACATTGTTTTACTGTACATTGTCTCCTCATTGACCCCTCATTGTCTATAATAGGTAAATAATTGTCATTTTAATAAATTCCATTGAGGAGCTCTACTGGAACAGTCTGGAATTAACGGCTTTCCTTAACAAGGTCCTTTGGTGGTGGGTATCTATTCTCTGCCTCCTGCCCTGTCCAGGAACTGCAATGGGCAATGTTAGGTAACCTGTTGCAGCGCTATGGACATGGAATAAAGTAGCGCCAGTGTCCCTTCCTCTCCATTCAGTGGTGAGTAAAGCCAGACGTACTGTGCTCTTAATGTGAAAGGGCAGCTGTGCTAGCGCCCTGAAAGGGGGCTTTTATTTTGAAAAGGCCAGCTGCTCCTGTTGAAAGGATTGGTGGGGGGGCCTAAATGGACCTCCTTGGACAGCCACAACACTGCCTCTGTCACATCTATAATCCTTTTCCCTCTCCCCCTCCCCCCCCACCAATGTTCCGTATCAAACCTTTGGTTTCGCTTCATCTTCTCTTTTCTGATTTCACTTCCCCTTACCTGCCCTGCCACCTCATCCCCTGCCACCTCGTCACCTTGCTTTCCACCTACCAGTTAGGTCCTTCTTTCCCTCCATCTGTCTTTCCTTTCTTCCTCTCCTTTTGTCCCTTCATCTGTCTTTCCTTTCTTCCTCTCCTTTTGTCCCTTCATCTGTCTTTCCTTCCTTCCTTCATTCCATCCTTCGTTAACGCCTTCTTTCCTTTCTTCCTCTCCTTTTGTCCCTTCATCTGTCTTTCCTTCCTTCCTTCATTCCGTCCTTTGTTAACGCCTTCTTTCCTTTCTTCCTCTCCTTTTGTCCCTTCATCTGTCTTTCCTTCCTTCCTTCATTCCATCCTTCGTTAACGCCT